>KN832570.1:127592-138057 GCA_000827205.1 Plicaturopsis crispa FD-325 SS-3 | reverse complement strand
TGCAGACGGCTCTATCAACTTAGAGTATGTGCCAACGAATGACATGGTCGCGGATGGCATGACCAAGGGGCTCACTGGACAAAAGCACACGCGCTTTTTGGAGATGTTGGGAATGAAACTTCGCCCAAGTGGGAGTGTTGTGAATGGACATTTACCATAGTATACGTTCTCGTTCCTTTCCTATTTCCTTATTTGGACTTAGCCCCTAAGTGAACTTCCTTCGGACGTTTATTCGGATCTCGGAACTTCATGGACTTTTCGACGCGTCGCGTCTCTTTTCTTTTCCTCAGTCGTTCACTTATATTCACGACGACTGAGGTATGTTCCATTGCTATTACACTAAAGCTACTTAATACTTACTGTACCTATAGTTTGCTATCTTGCATCTAGGTACATAATATAGTCGTTCACTTATATTCACGACGACTGAGTTTGCTATCTTGCATCTAGCGGCACTTGCGCGTCCCTCAAGGTCCCATTCGGTTCTTTACCGAGCTCGTTTGCCACCCGCGCCCTATCGCGTCCGCCGTCTTGGCGGCCTGCTGCGCCGGCGCTTTCGCGCTAGCGAAGAACGGCAGGGCACCATGCCCTGCTGCTCGCTGCCCGCCTCTCTTGCACTTCCCTGCCCTCTCGTCGACTGCACCCGCAAGGAAAACATCGAACGACGGGCATGGAGCCCGCCGTTCGCTGCTGTGCCCCCTTCTCCCGCAGCGCGTTCCCTCCTGCCTCGTCCTCCCCCGTGTCTCCCGTGAATCGCGTACGCGACGGCGACGTTGGATGGCGCGCATCGCCATCGGCCGTGCGTCGTCGCGTTCACCTCGCTTTGGCGGGCATGGCGAGGATCTTCATCAGGAAAAAGCCCCACCGGCTGTAGAATGACCTGAAATATGTATCGACGTATAGCCTCGGTAGCGCACTGTAGCACACCCGCACCCTCGTGTAGTTACCAGAGCGCACTGTAGATTAGACATTACATGACATAGCCACCGTATACAGGTGTAGCTTCAAGCCATCTCAGTGTAGCCTAAATAATCCGCTCAAATTATGGGGGCATCTGTCGTGTAAAGTAATGTCCACAAAGTATATACATGCATGTGTTAGCAAACTGATGAGTAATAGACCGTGTAGCGAGAGAACAAGATACGCAAGATCGTGATCAGTGTAAATGGAAGAGATGCAGACGCGTCATGGTGAGCCCCGCGGACGCGAAAACCTCGTACGTCTGGCCCTCAGTGGGCGCTCCAGAGTACTCGCCGTAGTTGGCGAGCTCGTGCGCGAATCCGTGCGCTGTGATGGTGTCCGAGTAGACGACCGACACACCACCACCGGCAACCATGGTCCAGACGCGACCCTTGTGGTTGAGGACGGTGACTTGGAGAGAAGCTCCGGTCAATCCGTCGAGCTTCTGGATGTACGCCTCCTCCGTGGTGGGCTCACGGCCGAACGGTGCCGGCCAGACCATGGGCGGGCCACAGTCAGCGGATACAAACTTGCCCTTCGTAGAAGTGGCTGGGCCGATGGTCTCGTACACGGACAGGTCGCACGCGACCGCCCATTTGGCGCCGTAGATGGACTCGGCGGTCTGGTCGAGCTTGGCAGCCAATGTCGAGGTAGTGGATGGTGGGCTGACCTCGACAGCATCGAGGCAGATGAGCGGGGAGCTACCCCTTCTGCGGGCCGCGATCGGATTGTCGATGATGCTGGCAGCTTCAAGTCGCCGCTCTCGGACGTCAACGCGGAAGCAGATGCGGACAACGCGAGAAGTCGCTAGTGCTCGTCCTGCAGTCCTATCTTCGGCGGCAAAGCATGAAAGGGTATGATCTTCGAGTGATACCGTCGTTCTCACGGTAGTCGGTGCAGCGGGTACGCGGACATGGCGGGAGAGGTGATAATGAAGGATGGGGATGAAGGGGCAAGTACCGGCGAATTGTGCAGCAGCGAGAACGACACGCGGCCCATTTGGGGTAGTCGGCTTGGGCCCGATGCCTGGTATAGATTATGTATATTAAAATCAGGATCAATGCACATAAATTAGCATGATACGCACGGTACTGGAGGTAAGCTTGAAAACAGTCATGACGATGAGAATAGATATAAGACCATGTACTGCTGCCATTCTACGCAAAGGCACCAATGAGATGTCATCTAGCACCAGGCCTGCGTCGTGCGTTGCGGTAGCTAGCGGCCGCGACGGTGATGAGCTCGAAGAGATAGAAATCAAAGTAGGAGTTGAGATAAAAGTCGGGGAATGTAAGGATGTTATCGGTAGTCCATGATTGATGAAGAGGGTCGGGGCCAAAAGCGGGGAGCAGATGACAGCCCTGAAAGACACGGTCCGCACTGATGATTTGCGAGTTTGGCCGGTGCTGTCGTGTGGAGCGGGCGATGCGAAACATTCCAGTGAGAGGATCAATTGCAGTGAGTGGCCTGAACCACTCAACGTATACCAAGGGGTGAGGGAAGGACCCGAATTGAGGTGGTAAGTCAAATATTGCGCGTATCTGAGCAACGCGGAGCCCTAGGGCACAAAAATGAATACAGTACCATACCATAAATATCACTGGCACGCACCTTTGAGACCCCCATTTGACCGATGTTCCTTCTCGTCCTCAACGACCAGTGCGGTATCAAAGTGAGCGGGCACGCCAGGCCGTCGTCCCTTTCGGGGCTTTGCAGGACTCGCGCGGACGCGGTACAAACGCTTGGAGTCGGCGACGTGAGGCATTGGGGGACGCAGGACCGAGATCGCCTTGTAGATATTGAAGCGGTCGAAGGCGTGCGGTCGTGTCGAGTGGGGTAGGTGAACGCGGAGGAAGTCATCAAGGGCAGCGACAAAGTCGACTGCTCCATGGTCGCGTTCGAGCTCAGCGACAGAGACGTCGCGAGATGAAGGTGCCTTTGCGACTTGGTAAGCGCGTGCGACGTTCGAGTACACGAGGTCGGCAATTTTCTTCGGTCCTTCTTCGCTTGCCTCGATCTCATCGTCTGCCTCGATATCTTCTTCGTCTTCCTCGATCTCGTTTGCTTCCCCACCCTCTTCCTCCTCACCCTCCTCAAAATCGTCGTCGTCTACCTCCCAAGGGCGTCGCCCGGACTCCAACTGCTCGATCCAACGTAGATATGCGGTACGCAGGTCGAGCGCTTCTTGGCGGCGTAGCCAGGTTGTCATATGCGCGATGTAATCACGTCGATTTCCTGCACGGTAGGCTCGTTTTGCAAAGTCAATGTGCAGGCGCTCAGGGCTTTCCGTATTCAGGCCGTCCAAGCATCCAAGGGACCAAATCGACTCGAGGAAATGCAGCAAGGAGTGCATCTTGGGGAAATTAAAGTGTTCGCGTATCCCTGCTCGGAGGAAGACGTCTTTATGTGCGTGGAATTCGTCCAGGGCGCTCTGCATGCAGCGTAGGGTTTCGGTAGTGTGGGAGTGGTATTGGGCATAATAGGTGAAGTCCAGAAAAGCGCGCACCGCAATCAAAACATCTGATTCGACGATCCCCGCTAGAACACCAACGAAAACCTTTTGCATCTCCTTGTGCTCGCGCCCGGTCCATTGCGAAACGAACGAGATGCCTTTCTGGAAGTGTCGGAGCCCTGGGTTGCCTGGCATGGCTCGGAAACGTGCGTCCAGCTCTTCTTCGCCCACCAACTCCGTGCACCATTTGACAAGATGATCCTTGAAAATCCCCTTGTGTAGCTGGTGTAGGATATCCGACGAAATTGCTCGAAAGATATCGGCGTGCGGCATATCTGCCCAGAATGGTGCCCACACTGGCTTCAAACCCTCCTCTGTGAACTCTCGCGGCTCCTCTCCTGCGCCGTGTCGCCTCAACGTTTCTGCCGTTGCTCTGTGGTCGCGCGGGGGAGATTTTCTGGCGCTTCCGCGATCGTCTGGATGCACGAGGCACCGCGGGCAGCGATTTTCTTTGCAGCAGGCAACGAGGCACTGCTCGGGGTGATCCGCGACGTATGCGGCGAGAATAGGGAACACGAGACGTATCAGACCATCTGCGCAGGTCATGCGCACGCCCTCCGTCCCCGCCTTCCTCAACGGCTCCAAAATAAGGCGCATGCAGTAGTGGAACAAGCGTTGCCCTGCCTCGGATCGAGTTGTGTCCGTGTAGCAGTCGAGCTTCGTGACCGGTATATAGCCGATCAGAACAGTTGCGTGAGAGGAAGGCTGGCGGCGCACGTCCTTCGAGATGTTTCCGATGGTAAGATATACTGGCCATGCAGTCTGGTCGCCTCGAAACACTGACAGGCTTGTTTTATCAGATGCAAGTATCACTGGAGCGACAACAGTGCCTGGTGGAAGTCGGGCCTATATATCGGTAAGCAAGACTGCTGAATGATATAGAGAAAATACTCACCTGAATTTCGTGCCACCAATCAGCCGTACACATCTCATCAATCCTCCGCATATCCCCCTCCTCAACCCACTCGGCCACATAAGACATCTCGTCACGGAATGCTGGGTTCCCGATCAGCTCCTTGATGCATTCGACGGGGTTCCTTCTCCACAGCTCGACCTCGGCCGTCATAAGATTCCCGTCTTCGTCTCGACGGTCGCCCTTCACCTCAATAGTGTCATAAGTCCATGCAGCGCCCGTCGGTAGCTGGTCAACCTTGCGCAGGAATGTGTATTTGCTCCCGAAACCAGGTTTTGTACGCTTTTGGGTCTAACTCGAGGTAAGTCGTCACTCTTAAACTAGTGTGATAGCGAACTCACAATCGGGAGCTTCAGAAACTCATCAGTTGCTCGTTGATTGACATTTTTCATCAACCATCGCGCCAGATCCCATTCATCTTCATTCGCAAACGGTGCGCACGGATGCTCATCCGCTTCTGCCTGGGCATCAAGTATCTCCTCGAAAACAGTCTTCCCCATACCCAACACGGTCGCTGCGCTTCTCGGGGTTCTTCGGACGCGGTGTGTAGGGCCATCTTCGTCCTCTACCTCCTCAACAGTGACTCTCGGACGCAACGGCATTTCCGCGTGAGTGCGACCGTGGGGCGGCGGCGAATGCCCCGGGACATCGACATAATGTTCGTTGGCCATATCCATGGAATCGTCGAGTGGTGAGTTGGTTGGCCGCAGGATAGAGGAGTCGGCTGATGCATTTTGCGCTTTTTTGAAGTAATAGTCCTCGCATTTCTTCGCTTGCGCCAGGTGCCGGTTGAGAATGGTCTGGCTACCAAATGGTTTTCTGCAACTGGAGCACCGAATTTGGCTGGGCATGAGTGGCAAAAGAGTTTGGACACGGGTAAGAGGATAGAATGGTTCGTCGCTGTATCGGGCTGACTATTTGGCAGCGGTTTCGAGGATGCGGCTTCAAAGGCTCTCGCATCCGATTGGAGACGCCGTTTGCACACCGGCGGTCGGACGCTTACGCAGCAGGGCAACCAGGGACATTCGAACTTCGGCGTTGCCGCCGCACGGTCATTGTTGTCGGGGCGTCAGGTTTTGCTTTATAAACCCGTCCCATTCCTTTCTCTTTTTCCCTCGCCCGCAACCAATTTGCCGTTCACACTGCTATCTTAGTGTTCTGCTTGCTTTTTTTCTCCAGCTGATTTTTGTTATGCCTGCTCAACCGTCTGCTCGTAACAGTCCCCCTCGTTCCAGTAGAGGGCGAGCTTTGCGTCCCACCGAGAAAGCCAAGTTCAAAGGTACGCATGAAGCACTGAGCCTCCGACTAACCGTTACTGATGGTACATGGCTTCAGACATCAATCCCGAAGATCAGCGTGGCCGAGGCCGGCGCCGCAGCAACCAGGAAAACATAGGTACATAGTTTTTCTATCTTGTTCCAAGAGCAGTCGTGAAGGTGACATGTAGATCCTGGTAACCGTGAAAACACGGGCCCTGCTCGAGCCGACGAGGTCAGCAAAATTCCTGGCTGTCATATCCACAGTGTCACTGACCCATGCCGCAGTTCACGACCCACACAGTCACACCCGCCGTCAAGCGCATTAACGTGTCTACTCCGGTAGCACGCTCCTCGGGTGGATTGTCTCGTCAACAAGTCACTAACCAACACTCAACAGTAAGTCGTTAAGGTTCCGTGCTTCCTATATTTTTGGTTGAACCGTGATCACCTCGTTCCAGGGATCCAGTCGTCGCAGACTTTCTCCAGGTACCGCAGCGCACCTAGCAGCTATGCGCAACCCCTTCACACGGCCATCTTCCTTGCCTCGTGCTACTCCGTCCGCTGGTCTTGTCGTGGCTGCTACCTCAGGTGCATTGTCTCACGCGCGAGGATCACGGGGTGAGTCATATGCTGGCATAATTTCTATCTTACATTTACATACACTGTTCAGGTAACCGCCGGGACAGCTCTCAACTTCCAGGGTATGCTGATGCTGAATACGAGGGACGCTCCGAGGAAGACGAACATGAACACTTCGCTAACGACGATGAGCCCGATGGTGATGGTGAGGAGTACGAAACAGGTATGTTATATTGGTGCTGTATGACTGCCACTTACATCGTCGCATTTGAATGCATGTCTCGTATCTGTAGGACCTGCTGATCGTAACGGTGCTGGTGATGCCCACAACGACAACGACAGCAACATTGATGAACCTCGCGACTACGGCACTTACGATGACGACAACGAAATGGACAACGACGATGACATGATTGACGAAGAGCCCCCAACACCTTCTCGGAAGCGCCGTCGCTCTCCATCACCAGCCGGTACCGAGACAAATGCAAAGAGGCCCTGCCGCGCTAGCATGTCAAGTTCTACCAAGGCCAAACGTGGCGACTTCGACCTCGTCACGCAGGAAGTAATTGCCCTGGCTGCAAAACACTACGATCGCAGGCTCAGCACGGATACACCGTTCCCCGACAAATCCGTAGAGCTAGCTTGGGCGCATGCGTCTTGGCAAGAGGCGTGTGATGCCCTCGAGGTGCAGTTAGAACTCACAAAACAGGTCATCAAGATTGTATGACTTCATTTACTGTCGCATTCCACTGCTAACTTTGTTGTGTTAGATTGTCGGGGAAGGTTCCCACTTCCGCGGAGCGCTGAAATACAGGGCTCGACCGCTTGTTGAGGCGATTTATGGATTCCGAACGGGTGGGCCAGCAGCCATTGAGCGCAATCGGAGGCTCGTTGTCGCGCTCAAGACGAAGTCGGGGTTTTTGTATAAGGTATGCTTGACTTGGTACCGCGACGCTATGCCTAACCTCCCTTGTTCTGTTTTCTCTCAGAAATGCCCATCGGGCAATAACATGGGCCGTGGATACATGCAGAACAGGATCATTCAGAAGCTAGTCAACATTCAGTGGTTCAAGGACCGCCAGGACATTGGTCCGATATTCGAAGATCAATTTGAAGCTTTTCCGGAGGTGGCACTCGCGCTCGTGTTCACTGCGGTATGCTTATTTGTCGTCTTTGCGGCCCTGACTAATGTGTTTCGCTCATAGGTCGAGTGCGCGATTGACGAGTGGTCCAGCGGCGTGAAGTCTCTCGTCACGTTCTCTGGCGAGCGCTATCATTCCGTGTACCGCGAGCACCTGAAGGCGATCTACGAGTTTGACCAGCGCTCCCGTGAACACGGGATTCTGTCTCAAATTAAGCTCAAGCTGGGGACTAATGGCCGGTAATGTCACAGAGGTTTTCGTCCGTGTTTCATTCACTGAGCACAAACTATTAGTATTCATGCCAAGGTTGACATGTCCGAGCCAGACCCTTCACGCGAGCTTCCTTCGGTTGCGTTGGAGGCTGCTATTAACGAGTTTTTGGAGAACGGTGGGAGACTGACTGATTCTGATTCGGAGGATGAGGAAGATTAGATTCTTGAATGTCCACATAGTTTCCCTCTCTCGATCAGATGCATAGATTGATGTTTTTACGCTCAATATATCTGGTACAGCTGCTTTCTTGTCATCGCGGTCGTAATGCAAGCAGCAAGGATGGCCGGCTGGCCCTTGGAACTTACATATAGCTCAGTAGTCTCGTAACTAGGTCCTCTTGTATACTTCTATGAAGACTCCGCAGAGGTATATCGTGCTACGAGTCTATGCGGCTACAAGCCTATGTTGCTCCACTTACAACCATATAAGTATGTATAGAGGTACGTATCTCTTGCTTCAAGTTACGCGGCGCTACAGAGATCTATAAAATAGGGACCTGCCTATAGGCCTACAGCCGCAATGTAAGCTATAAAGTACTATGTTGCTTGGTGCTTTTTTGCTGATGTTGCGGCGGTGGTGACGGGGTTGGGCGGGTCAGCGCGTGGTGCGCGGTGTCGGCCTTCGCGACGTTGGCGGCAGCGGAAAGCGTGGGTGGTGGGGACGATGAGGAGTACGGAGGGGGTGGGCGCGGAGGTGGGTGTCGTCGCGGGGCGCCGTGACGTGGCGATGGTGGGGACTGGGGAGAGCGGTGGGGGTGGTTTCGGTGCGCGCGGAAGGCGCTGCGCGTGAGTGCGCGTGGTTGTCGTCGTCGTCAAGCAGGGGGCTGGCTGCGAGAGCGTCGTCAGTGTTTGAGATAGCGGGTGAAAAATAAAAAGAAACTTACAAAACAAAAAGAAAGAAAGAAAGCCACCCCTCGCGGAAACGCGAGGGGTGGGGCCTCGTCGTGGGCGTGCACTGTGCAGCGGTGTGGGGGAGGTAGACGACGACGAGGGAGAAAACGAACATCGACGACGCGTTCGTCGATTTCGAACTCCGATGGTCCGTGCGCGCAGACGCCGCAAATGCTTTCACCAGCGTCTGTGCCCTTCAAATAAATCGATTTAAATCAGATAAATTCAGGATATGCTCGTAAACGCTATTCAAATGTCCTGGAGAAGTGCTGAATATTTTGAATCCATATTAGTCAGTGAATATAATGAATCCTGCTGAAAGTAGCCTCATTCTGTGTCTAGGCTTACACTCCTCCGTTCTTTTATTCTAAAAAAATCATATTCGTATTCCTTGACCCTGAAAACCCCCAGACGCCATGCCACTAAGATGAAAGAGTGAGTGTGCACACCACAAATGCTGAAAACACCCTTAAGAGCCAACTTGCCACCGGTGCCACAATGTCAACATATACAAATGTTGATCTTTTTCAACTTGCTCGCATCGCAAAGTCTCTTTGCTCTTAACTTTGATGTGGCAGGCTCTGCACGCATCCTACCCTCACACAATCCTGCCCATCTAGTACTCTATGCCACTGTATCTTGCTCCACTTCATATAAACCACTGGGGGACGCCCTAGTTGTGCTTTTTATGAAGTGGAGCAAAATAAAGTGCTTTTCGTACAGTGAGTGCCTCTCTTTTTGTTGTCTACTGATTGTTTTGTCATCTTAGTCTAAACATCATCACACTTTGGTATTCCCATTGCTGTGAGTGACACCGGTTATTCACCACAGTCACAGTGGATCTGGGGGAATATAATCACACTTTGGTATTCCCCATTGCTGTGAGTGACACCGGTTATTCACCACAGTCACAGTGGATCTGGGGGAATATAATCACACTTTGGTATTCCCATTGTTGTGAGTGACACCGGTTGTTCACCACAGTCATAGTGGATCTGGGGGGAATGTAATCACACTTTGGTATTCCCATTGTTGTGCATGACGCCGGTTATTCACCACAGTCATAGTGGATCTGGGGGGAATGTAATCACACTTTGGTATTCCCATTGTTGTGCATGACACCGGTGGGGTGGCTCGTTTCGAGTTTTCATGATGTTGGCGGCCATTCCCGTCTGCTCATGCAGCCACTACCCAGTCTACCGACCTTTCCCAACTTGCATGGTGATCTTTCTTTTCTAAATAACCAATACTTGGTTGCTAATGTTCTGACTGTGCTTGTAGAATTAAGGCAATACCTCAATGCCCACTTCGTAAATGACTATGAGATCCCTCATGCGATTTGGTGAGTCAGGCTCCACTTGATCTATAAACATTGTATGCTGAATTCAAACAGCTGTGTCACAGTGCTATACAACCCTGATATCTTCTATATATCTTGCATAGGTATGTTCAATCAGTCCTGTATATTATATGGCCATCTAACAATCTTTCTAGTGTTCGGAAGCTTAGTAAGTCACTGACAATCTTTCTGTAGGGGCAATGGTACTAACAACTGACAGCTTTATGTTTCCTTTTGCCTTTTAAATTTTATTACATGGATCTTCTCTTTTCTATCTTGGAAGTCCAAGGATGTGCAGAGGGGGGACGCCCCCTCTGCACATCCTTGGACTTGCTCTTTTGAATCTTCTGTTTTCTGGATTCAACTTGAAGTTCATAATCATTTTGATATTTTGCCGCACAATGTATTAAAAATTGACTCGGAAACCATGCGTGAATAAAGTAGACAGATAGATGACCGTGCTATTGTACAAGCTGCGGGTGCAAGATAACCATGGCCAAGATAACCTAAGAATGAGCGGTGTATAAGAGCAGACTATATGTTAGATACTCTAAGAATGTCTGGCGGACATGAGAAGACTGTAGATAAAATATTCTGA
>KN832570.1:108911-122967 GCA_000827205.1 Plicaturopsis crispa FD-325 SS-3 | reverse complement strand
GCGCCCTCGGCGGGCGACTTCACGGGGGTACGGGTACGGCGCCTCGACGGCGGCTTACGACGGGGTACAGGGGTGCCTCAACGGCGGATACGAGCAACGCCCACAACGGACGGATTACGCGGGGAACGGGGAACGGGAGCGGCGGCCAACGACGGTGGTACGAGCAAGGAAATGGGCGGGAACCCGGCGGGTACGAGGGCAAACAGTGCCAAACAAGAACAGAGCGGTGATGTTAGCGAGTTTGTGTAGAAATCGGGCGCGCACAACGGACGATACGAGCGCGCAGGGACGAGCAACGCAAGGAGACGAGCAACGGGGGGTGGATAGGGTTCAAACTCGCTAGGGTACATACATGCGAGAGCTCCAGTATAAGTACGATAGCGAATGATAAGATAAGTGAATTACCATGTGGTACGAGTCGTTCGCACCGTGATCCGGATATTCCAACAAACTGTTGGATTTTGTGTGTGCGTCGCGTCCTCGGAAAGGGCGCGTTCGCGAGTTTCGGATCGGACTTCGGACTTCGGACAAATAGTAGTCAATAGTACGCGCGTCCACGTAGCACGGCGTCCCTCTTGTCTTTCTTTTTGCTCTCGTTCAATACACGATCCCGGCCGCATTCTTTCGTCTTTGCCGTCACCTGTGCCTCACATCTAGCCTATTTCTGTCAAGAACGCTTCTTCGACGATGGACCCTCGACACCGGCAGCTTGATTGTCGACACAGATAGCAGGACGCGGCGTCACCCGTCGAAGCGCAAGCACGACACCTCCTTGACGGTGAACTTCCTCTCGCAGCTTCAGTTTTGCTGGCTTCGCCCGCTTCAACGACACAGTGTCTTCGGCACCTGCCGGGTGGTCCTCGGATACGCGCGCATCATCTTCGTGATTGTCACAGTCGACTTCCATGCGTGTGTCTGCGATTACAATTGTGGGAATGAGTAAGTTCGTACATCAATATTCATGCTTGCAGATGAATTGAGACAAACCGTTGAGACTATGATCATCGACCTTTTCTACGGTGTTGCTATCGATCACTGCGGCTTCTTGTGCAGGCTTTCCACCCTGAGTCTTTGTTCCCAGTCCACGTAGTAAGTCCTCTTGTGCTCGATAGGCACGCCATGACGATTTAACTCACTGTAGACTCAGCAGCGGATGCTGTGATGGTCGGCATGACCCTCCGCTGCCCACCTTTCTGCCCTCCTCTCAACCTCGGAGGGGCCGTTACCGGGGCAGACGAACGGTCTCGCGCCTCCGTGTCTTTCTCCCTCATCCTCTGCTCTAAGCTGGCAAGAGCAGATATTTTCGCCTCCCTCTTCTCTCCAGTCTCCTTCTTCGCCTTCTTGCGTGCTGGTTTCGGAGCATCGAGCTCTTGATCCGAGTTCTGCCTGTCGTACTCATCTTCGGAACTAAGATCCACAGTGCCCGGGTGGGTGTTCTTGTTCTTCGCGCGAGTTTCCATCGGCATCGTGTAGCTCAAAAAATAGTATGAAGGTTGAATGTAGGTTAGGTTGTAAAGAATGTGGGTGATAGTATGCTGACGTGTCAGAGTTGCTAGGTATCAGCTTTTATTTGGTTGGATGGTTTATACTCCGCCGCCAAATATCGGGATGTGGATCGAGAAATACCCGAAGTACGCATACCGTTTTTCGTCGTTACTGAATCCTTCATCCTGACATGCCTTCGCGAAAGCAGCATCACCCGCACCGTCTAAGCTGTCCTGAGTGCCAGCGAACATTTCGCAACACGTCCGGTCTCACCCAGCACCGTAACTATGCGCATCCTCGACTGTCCAGCACCGATGCGCGTCTCAAAATCCGCAGGAATGGATCCTACGCACCACCAGAGGCTGGCGACAGCAATTCTGGCTGCGAAGATGACGAAATGGCCACCGGTGTTCACAGAGAATATCATCCGACACTCACTGGTACGTCAGATAATTGCTTTCGGGCTGAAGTTTGTCCTCATATGTCTGGTAAAGCTATTCCTTGCGATGAGAAAGGCAATCCACTGGCTCCAAATGCCCCCCCTCCTGCGCGACCACCTCCCTCGATATCTGACTGGTCCCCCTATAACTCCCGTCTCGAGTTCGAGACCGCCGAATTCCTCTTCAAGCAGGAACAGATGTCGCAAAAGAAGATTAGTCAACTTATGGACCTTTGGGCAGCCTCATTGCTACCTCACGGTGGCTCCCCGCCGTTTGCGGACTACAAAGATATGCTCAACGTAATCGATTCGACGAAACTCGGTGACATTAAATGGGATTCGTTCGCCGTGCGTTACACCGGTGAAATCCCCGCTCACGATCCACCGTCGTGGATGACCGACACCTACGAGGTATGGTTTCGTGATCCACGCGAGGTTGCAAGAAGTATCACGGCCAACCCCGACTTCGATGGTGAATTCGACTATATCCCTTTTCGCGAGTATGCTCGTGGGACTCAGAAGCGCCGCCACCACGATTTCATGTCTGGTAACTGGAGCTGGAAACAAGCAGTATGTTTATTACCAGGCACCCAAGCTATCTACATTTACACAGATTATTGTAGGACGAGATTGCTGTAGATCCCGCAACCCACGGCGCCATGTTCGTCCCAATCATCCTTGGCAGCGACAAAACTACGGTCTCAGTCGGGACTGGGAATAATGAGTATTACCCTCTATACATGTCTACAGGGAATGTCCGGAACAATGTCCGTCGCGCGCACAGAAATGCACTCGTACTGATTGCATTTCTTGCTATTCCTAAAAGTAAGCTGTCTTTTGATCATGTATCTGCGTATCTATGAGCCATTTTTCTGACATTTATATCATAAGCGGATCGCAAAAGCGAGGGCACGAACGCCTTTCGCAGATTTCGCCGGCAGATATTACATTCGTCTATCTCGGCGATACTGCAGCCGCTTCGCCCTGGCATGGAGATACCTGAGGTCATGCTCTGCCCCGATCGCCATTTCCGTCGAGGAATTTTTGGTGCAGGCCCGTATGTAGCAGATTATCCAGAGCAAGTCGCGCTCACGTGCATTGTGCAAGGATGGTGTCCAGAGTATGTTGACACCGTACACAGTTTCTCACTTGTAGATCCCGGACTAATCATCATGATCTGCTTTATAGGTGTCTCGCACCGCACGACGACCTCGACAATTGTGATGGCTTGCATAGATCCCAGGAGCATACGGATTTTCTCTGCGAAAACTTCAGCCTTACGGAACTCTGGGATCAGTATGGCATTGTTGGTGATGTGGTGGTACGTGCAGCGACCGTGAATGGGTCCATTAGCACTATGCTTACTGCGTATTCGCGTTTGTAGCCTTTCACGAACGACTTTCCTCGCGCAGAAATTGTTAGGCTTATTGCTCCCGACATTTTGCATCAAGTCATCAAGGGTGGCTTCAAGGACCACCTCGTAACATGGGTCGGCGATTATCTTACTATTACGCACGGCGAGGCCCGCGCAGAGGAGATACTCGATGACATTGATCGTCGGTGAGCACTCAGATCTTTCATAGCAAACCGGCCTGGGGCAACGAGCCCAGAGACTGACCAAGCAATTTTCATAGTATTGCCGCTGCGCCCGCGTTTCCTGGACTCCGTCGCTTTCCAGATGGCCGTCGTTTCAAGCAATGGACGGGCGATGACTCGAAAGCGTTAATGAAGGTAAATTTTGACGAGCATTTGTCGATGAGATTACGCACGCTAAAATGGTTCTGTGGTAGGTTTATATTCCAGCGATCGAAGGCCATGTCCCGCCCGACATGGTACGCGCATTCAGCGCGTACCTCGACTTCTGCTATCTCGTGCGGAAATCAGGTATCACTGATGACGACCTCGACGCGATCGACGATGCCCTCGAACGATACAAGAAATATCGTGTCATCTTCCAGACCACTGGTGTCCGAGAGCCCGGGCCCAAAGGGTTTTCGCTGCCTCGCCAGCATGCAATCTTCAAGTTTGTCTTCCTGATCATGCAATTCGGCGCCCCAAACGGCCTTTGTTCCTCGATAACCGAGTCAAAACACATTGTCGCAGTGAAAGAGCCGTGGCGGCGCTCGAGTCGTTGGAAGGCACTAGCTCAGATGCTGCTCACAAATCAGCGCTTAGACAAGCTTGCGGCCTCACGCGTTGACTTCGAAACACGAGGCATGCTGGAAGGTACTTGTCTCTCGCAGGCGTTTGCGGCTCTGTTTGGAGACGAGGCTTTAAATTCGGCTGATGAACAGCGTGGTGATGAGGACGAGGATGCGCAGGACGAGGATGCGCAGGACGAGGACGAGCGGGACGAGGATGCGCAGGACGAGCATGAGCAGGACGAGCTCGAGCAAGACGAGCACGAGCCGGACGCGCATCATCGTGATGAGGATGAGGAGAGCGCAGATATGGAAGGTGGTGCCGCGGCTAGGCATCGAGCTCGTGATGGGGCCCGGGGCACCTTCGAGGACGACGACGAAGCTGTCGTCGACGGTCCGGATGTGTCCTGTACTCGGCCGTTTGCCCTTACTGACACTACTCTTCCAGAATACCGTGGATATCCGAGAGATATCATGCGTCTTGGTCAATATATTGACCAACATCACGACGTGCCAAATTTCCCGGATCTTGTTGGCCGCTTTCTCATCGAGCAACTCTACCCAGACATCGATTTAGAAAGTGTCGACCTCCCCACGGTCAGCAGCAAGATCTATGTCTTTCACTCTGCCGTCGCCACATTCTACGCCCCCAGTGATATCTCCGGCATTGGCGGCATGCGTTCCGAACGGATCCGCGCGACCCCTTCTTGGCGAGGGGAAGGGAAGCGCTACAACTGCGTTTTCGTTAACACAGACCCTTCCAGCCCCGGGATGCGAGGGATGCACGCTGCTCGCGTGCTCGCATTTTTCGCTTTCGAATACGGCGACGTGCATTATCCGTGCGCACTTATTCACTGGTTCACACGCCTCGGCGATGGGCCTGATGAGGACACTGGTATGTGGGTAGTAGAGCCCGAATTCGACGCAACTGGTGCACGCCACATATCGGTTGTTCATGTAGATTGCTTGGTGCGGGCGGCACATCTACTGCCCGTCTTCGGTGAAGGCTTTATTCCGAAAGATATCTATCATGCGGACACCTTAGATTTATTTGAAGCGTTCTACGTTAACAAGTATATAGATCATCATGCGTTCGAGATTGTTTTTTGACCTCTACTTATATGTATCCATCTGACTTAGTCTGATTTTGCAGTACGAGTCAGAGTTGTCAGATATTTCCAGACCTTTCAGACCGTTCAGAAGGCTCAGACGATTTCAGTTTTGCTGATGAAAACGTCCCGGCGCTCGGTAGCACTGTCAAGCGCTGTATAGCGTTATAGTGCTCATAGCTATGTCCGGGATTATCTAACACTGTACAGCGCCGCGTACATTCTATACAGTGCTCTATAGCTGCGTTATAGTGTCCCCTAGCGATCTAGCAATCTAGAATTTGATTCCGTATAGTACCCATATAATCCAGATTGTATTTACCCTTCCGCTTTACTCTGAATCAGGCTGAACTAAGCAAAGAACCTAATATATTCACTAGCATATATGTACAAAGGTGTACCACAAAACTACAGAAGATGCATGGATCGAAGGATAGAGCACACCGACGAAGCAGTACCGTGCCAGTACACGGCGGACTACGCGCCGGTGCCGACAGCGGGATACACGTTGGTGCAGGGGCTGCGAGCAACAACGGGCACGGCACACCGGCACAATGTTGCACAGAGCAGCGTCGCCGCCCGTTGAGAAGAGTGGGCTGCTACCGACTGGGATGCAGCAACTCGTTCTGATTGGACAGGGACGTCAGCGCGTTCACGATGTGTACTAAGAATGCGCTTACCTGTCACCGTTGCTGCCAGCGCTCGCTGATACCTCAGCTTGCCATGCTGCGTGGTGATGAAGAGCCATGAGCGTGCCGCGGGTGTGTTTGGATCAAATGCGTACGTACCTTGGCTTCTTGCGCATAGAGCTGGCCGTGCACATAGCCGGTCTGCGACGATGAGTGGTGACTCATGTACATACCTGAGCCTTCATCCTTTGCCCTAATGGGTAGCTCCCTCGAAATCGTGCAGCACCTGCCAGGCACGAGTGCGGATGCAAACGCAGTCGCCGTGCTGGATGTTGTGCGTTACTCTTGTCGGGGCGCGCTGGCGGCTGCGGGACGCCGGCTTGTTGTGCTCCGTCGATGGCAGTAACGAGCACGGTAGAGCTGATGGCGACTGGGCTGAATGGCGGCGAAATACGTGGGTGGAGGGCAGAAGAGGGCAGCGAGATTGTTTACATTGTTTACATGACGATATCCGCCTTCGCCCCGAAGGCTTAGGACTTGTCTGCGACGTGCCTCGACGGACCAAAATTAAAGAGAATTTCCTTCCACCTAGTCCTTCCACTGCGAATGTCTTCCCGTAGCCCTTCGAAAGTTGTGAGGCACGATGACTCAACGTCGACGATATTTCCCTCCCCGGCCCTCTTCAAACCCTGCCCGCTTTGCCATCTCCCTCTGTACGGTCCCGAATATGCGTGAGGCAAGACGTACGGCCGCTAAGTGCCAGTCCGCGTGAACGTTGTGTAAAAAGCGCTCTCGAGTAAGTCTGTCATCGAACGCGTCGGGTGGTACATGTCCGTCTAACGGCGGTACATGCCCTAGATAATAAGCAGAATACTGTAGCGGCCATATATCAACCGAGTCAGAGAAGAGCAACTTAGCTGCTGCGAGGAGGCTCGCGAAACGGGCCTCCTCGAGACCTTTATCCAGGATGCGGGCCTTCGTTCGCTTCTCTACCCCCTCCGTAGCCTCTCGTCTCAACGCCTCAAACCGTCTGCACTCCACGAAGATATGGTAAGGGTCTTCAATCGCGTTACACCCATATCGACACCCGTCATCCGAACCCTGTCCCTTTTGCTTCAAACCCTCCGCTGTGGCCAGCTGACCTGATCTCGCGTAGAGTTGGACGAGTGCGGAGTACGCTGCTGTAGCGCGAGTATATGGGTATAGTGGTGGTGGGCGTGGATCGTAAAGCCATGTCGCCATGCGTTGACGATGGCCGATAGCGAGATTCTCGGAAGCCGCACGCGCAAGGAAGTAGTCGATGAATGCGCGTATGTTCGACTCAATCCATCCGTCATTTTCACGATAGAAGGTGAATTCGTCCATGGTGAATGTCGGTATCGGGGCGATTGGTGTGGTTGAAATAGCCCGCTGGGAGCTAACAGCAAAATGGTCAGCGTCGTTATTCAACAGAGAGGCTATGTCGGTATCTTGTGAATGGCCTCTCGTGTAACGAACATCGGTTCGGACTCGTCGTGCCAGGTCCGCTAACCAGCGATAATAAGACCTGCCGTTCATGTTTCTCATGCGGCTCTCCTGGTCTATCGAGGACCGAACATCTTCGACGAAGCGGACCGAGTTGAGATGATCAGAGAAAAGACATGAAGACTCATCTTCTGTGTTTGACAGTATGAGCCCCGCGATCAACCCCATCAATTCGCCGTGCATAATCGATGCGTTACGGCCCACGACCTTGAGGGTGAGGGTCTTCGCTCCAGTCACAGCGGCAGTTATGGATTTCTTGTCGCCAATGCCGCTTGACGCCGGTTGCATTGAGCCGTCCGACGCCCACAAGCGTTTGTTGCAGTTTCGAGACGACGGGGGGAGTTTGCATACTTGCGAGATGCCGATAATACTTCGTTCCGCGCGAGCCTGTCTTTGTTCTCGAGGTATCAGTAGGTCGAGGGGCCCATTGAAAAGCCATTCAGGTCTTAGTTCCTTCAGAACACCTGATAGCTGCAGCCAGTTCCTTCTAGTCGTGCTGGTCCAGCCGGCGTGGGATCCCTGAACTACATCGAGAGAGTGTGGACTGAACAGTAGCTCGCCAGTTGGACTCACGGTCCAGGAGCCAACATCCTTGAGATGTTGGACGCCCTTGGTCGACAGAGATCTCAGTGCGTGCCCATTGGGTACCGGTAGTCTCCGTATCTCCGAGAGAATGTTACAAGCATGAGCAAGCGACACCTCCCCTCTGTAGATGTGGCTAGCGTCCGTCAGACGCAGGCTAAGCTTTGGGGACAGGCTTGACATCAGTTTCTGGGCAACAATCCAAGCCGCGGGTAACCGCTTGTGATAGTGCGAGAAATCACGATTCAGCCCTGTACCATCCAGAGGAAACACGCACCCGTTGATACTACACGTCCAGTCCGCTAGGGTGAGCCTCGCCATGTCACGGTATGCCGGAATATGGTGGTTGAGGTCACGGGCGATACCTTCGATGCATATACCAGCGTTGATGCGAGCGACAGATGGGAACCCAATGCCGTGCATGGAGATGGGGAGTGTGAGAATCGCAGTGTTGGGCGCGTAAGGGAACCCAGACAGTGCATGGACTTTAGCAGCGATCTGGCGATCCAGCGTTGCTGCGTCACTCTGCTTGATGGGTTGGATGGACAGTAGAGCGCGACATCTTGAGATGATGTTTTGTTGGGTGATCTTGGCCATGAGCGTGATGGGCGTGCGGACGGCAAACTTGGGGAATACGAATTTGCGTATGAAGTCCTGCAGGCCCTGAAAACGGGTGCCTGGATCATCGACTTTTGCGCGCAAAAATTCGAGCTCACCGATGCGGAGAGGAACAGTATGTTCCGTTACTGTCCACGGGTGGACCCCATCCTCCACAGTCACAGATGGCATCGTGACCGACGTAGGCGCTGTCCCTTTTGGGCACAACACGTAGGCAATAGTCTTCGCCCACTGTGTCAGCCACCCGTACGCGTACTGGAATCGCTCCATCTCGAGACAGAATTTCTGGAGAGTAGGGAGTGTCGTGGCGAAAAGATACGAGTCATCCGTGGCTTCAACCATCGTAGCGCGAACGCACACTCTGTCGCTCGGCTGGTGCGTAACCCCCTTTTCGGCGTTGTGACTTCGCATGACCAACGTGCCGGGGTCGGACATGGCTAAGTCATCTAGATACCGGTGTCCGAGGCTCGTCGTGAGCGTAGCCTTCACTGGGGACATCGCTCCACCTTGTTTGGTGAGGCCGTCGACAATGATCGACTGTGCCGGGCCGAACGCGGTACGGGGTGTGCACACGGTGTTGCTTTGTGCGGCCTTATCCAGCTCGATTATGGAAGCTGGGAGACCGTATGCGCGAATGGCATCATAAAACCCATCCGGGGACAGGTAGTCAAACCCCTTCATCTGGTCGCGCTGAAGCGCGTATACTGGTTGCTTGTGGCGCTCAGCATAACACTTGATACCCGCAAGGTAGCCCATAACGTCTCGAGTCTGTACCCCTTTCTGCGTCGCGACTTGGGTCTGGGGTATGATCGCGTGCTTGGCGGTGTATGGAACGAGAAGGAAGTTGAGCCATGTCATGGGTGAATTTGCGAGGAAGTTCGAAAGCATGATTCCGCGCCAGTTGGCAAGATTCGTGCGTATCCCACGTTTATGAATCATGATGAGTGACATATCCTTGATGTCACCAGGGAACGTCGAATTCATGACTTCGTAGTTGTGTAGGTCGAGGATGAGGGCAAGAGCGTCGTCGGATAGGCTTTTCAGGCACCATTTTTCCCAGCCGTCAGGGCCCGGGGCTGGACGGTGATTACCCCGTCGTAACATCGCACGGAAATCAGCTAGGTTGGCTGGTCGCGGCCAGACAAACGGGTCCCGGGAAACTCGCGCCCGGACATCGAGAACGGACGGGGTTGACAGCCATGGTTTTGGGACGTTGGGCGTAGGATGGTGGCCGTACAGCTTAGACCAGTATTCCCGTGTCACTGACTTGACTTGGTCCGGCTCAGTTACAAGGGTCCCGGCGCCATCGAGGGTGTTCAGGGCGGTAGGCATCCCAACAAATTCGCTGTTAGACACGAGCGACTTTGTCGATCCGCCGTAGAGTGCGGCTGTCATGCGCTTCTTGTCTTGAGTCTGAGCGCGTTCGAGGATCACCGCCATGCGCTCGTCGTAGAGAGATTTGAAAAGCCTCTTCCTGCGAGCACGCAGGAACGATCGGAAATCTGGATGGCCTTCAGGGTCGCCATAGAAGGTTTGTAGCAGACGGAAATAGCAGTTTGTAGACGAGGTCGAGGCGTTCGCGGTATCGGGATTGCCGTCAATTCTGAGAGCGCCACCAAGATTGCGAATTTCGGCTTGTAAACGTTGAATTTTCTGGGACGTCACCTTATGGTTCAGCGTTTTGCGCCCGTGCGACGCGTAACCGAAGACCTCCTCCGATGACTGAACAAGAATAGCGGTGAGTACTTTGTAGCGAGAAATGAACGACTCATCATCAATAACAGAGCGTTCTCGGATCTTTGCGTCTGCTATCTTTGAGTCGACTTTATTGCGAAACAGAGTAAACTTGTGCTTTTCTTGCCGTGTCGGATACCGGACTCGAGGTTTTGCTTGAGTAACTGGATGGCTGGACCGTAAAGACGTGCGTGATGGCCTTATGTTGGGTGGCGGTAGAGGGTTGATGAGCGCAATAACAGCCCTGTGGTCAGTCCCAGGTACAAAGTCGGAGCCTCTGTCTGCAACGTGAATCTCTGCGTCAGAGAATCCACCACGGGATGTCGCGATACGGTCAATGATGCTGCCACCGGCTGTAGATCCCCGCGCCCGACAAGTCCAGTCATGCTCTCTCGAGCGGTCGGGGTTTGTAGACCATAGATCGCAGCCGTCTGTGTGTTGTAGAAAGAGCTGGTAATGCCGACGCGAGTCCTGTCCGCCAGAGGGTTTTTCGAGTTGCGAGACTGTAGCATTCAGGTCACCAGCCAGAGTCCATGTATACGGAGCGCTGCGGCACAGCTGAGAGATCTGACTCCAAAAGGCATTATCGTCTCCACCAGGGTTCCAGGGAGCGTAGGCACCGATGAAGCGGTGAACGAAGCCTCTTCCGCAGTTCGTGCCCAGTACAAGATCGAAAGCAAGGGCCCGGCCTTTGAGTGCTGGATGAGAAAGAGGGATACGCTGCGAGATTTGTACGTCTTTGCGAATCCCGACGATGACACCCCATTTCGAGAGATGGTGATTCTCCATTTTGACGCCTGGTTCCTCGTAGACGTTGTATTCATGTACCGGGAGTCGTCCTCCCACTCTCGAGCTTGTCTTTGTCTCAGAGATGACAAAGATGTGTGGCCGCCGAGAGGAGAGAATGGAGTTGACGTGCGCGACCTTCCCAGTGTTGACCAAGCCATTAGCGTTAAGTGCATAGACCGACAGGGAGCTCAGTGGAGAAGGCGCGGCGGCGACAGGCTGTACCAGACAGAGAAAGCATGCCAGCACTAATAGATATCGGAGAACTTGTAGAGATGCGAACGAATTAGAAGGATATGATTGTGATTCAAGTCTGTAAGATCTACTGTGGCCCGGTCGACATCCCGCCGCGCCGCTCAGCTCAAAATTATGTATATGTGAAGTCCTTAAAACCAGACTACTTTCAACCGGCCGGCGGCGAGCGGAGTGGCGTAGCATCACTGCGTGCGCTGGGGTGTCGACACGGGCCAAGTTAGGAGGGCGAGATATTATAGTATGAGAATTACTCACCGACTTGGATGCTCTCGACAACGCGCGCCGCCGGGTAGCCTTTGGATCCTGTGTATCCTCATCCGTGTCCATTTGCTCGTTGCCCAGAGGTTCGAGAGTTGTAACCTCAAGCTCCTTCGAACGCCTCCCTCCGGACACAGTGTTCGCGACTTCGGCTTCTGAAGAAGACCTAGAGACGCTGGCTCGCGGTCTCTTGGAAGGTGCCTCACCGTCGCGGGGCACATGCGGGGGTTGGTCACGGCGTTTGGTCGGAGACGATGCTGGGGTAGGCGGGAGCTGTGCGCTACCCGTGGAGATGGGAGTGGACGGAGGGGCGGGAGGCGGGAGTCCAGGAGGGGCGGACGGGGTAGGGCTTTGTGTAGAGGGAGGGGGTGCTATGAAGTGTGTCGACGGGCCAAGGAGAGCGGTGATGCTGGCACTGGAGTTCCCATACTTTTCTAAGACCGATTCTCGTTCGTGCTGAAGGGCGTCCAAGCGCTGCTGGAGCCCGGCACGTTCTTGGTCCGTGCGTGCACGAGAGAGACTCATCTCCAAGGACATCGAGCGCATGTCGATCATATGGAGTTTGTCCTGGAGGATCTTCTCGTCACGCTGGGCTAGTAGCGCGAGGCTGTTGTTTTGCACCTGCCCTTGGATGAGCCCGACAGTGGTAGAGAGGGATGAGAGTTCTCCGTGGACGGTTGCCAGCTTTCGCTCTGCGAGCTCGAAGCCTGAACGAGTCTCACGTTGAAGCTGAGTAATCTGCCGCTTCAGCCCTTCAATCTCCTTGCCCATGGCGCCACCGGCGGCCTGTATGGCGGAGTTGGGGGTCTCCTTACGCGAGCCGCCGTTGACCTCCCACAGCAGTAGTGGAGGACTGATGCGAAGGTGGGTGAAGTAGTCGGAAAAGCGCTCGTGGTCGTTGAGAACACGCTCGGTGCTAGGCCAGTCCCTCATCACGAAGCAGTAGGAGTCGACATCCGCGACCCTGCTTGCGTGGAACAAAGAACGGCCTTCGTTGTCCTTGTAACATCCGAAGTACTTGTCGAGCTGTTGGGGCAGAGTCGCGTCGTACATGCTGATCCCTGTGATGACAAGTTCGAAGGCCCACGAGACTTCGGTTTGGCGAAAGGGATAAGTGTGGAGGGGGTCGTTGGAAATGGACGGAATTACGATGCTGCCGGCGGCGAGCAGGTGGTCGACGCTAGTGGTGGAGTCGAGGATGAGCCCGACGGCGTTTCCCATCTTGAAGGTGCCAGAGACTGATATGTTACGGTTGACCTTGAAATCTTCAACGATTTTCTTGACGACATCGTCGGAAGCCTCAGCGCTGCCCAGAAGAAGCCTGAGCCAAAGCCTCTTGTCCTTTCCGCGCATTTGCGGGGCCCAAGTCACGTCCCATCCAGGCTGGTCAGCCTTTAAAGGAGCGACCCATAGCCAAAGGAGGTCGGGTCGGGGTAGGACATCCTGGGACGCGACAGAATGCGACAGGCGGAGGTAGCAGTAAGAGGCAGTCGCTTCGAACGGTCCACCTTTGCCTACCACGTCGACGTGAATCTCCGCAAGCTCAGGAGTGGCGGTCCTGATGCGGCTCACAACCGAGCGCACGGTGTCGAGTGTCGTTGACGGCGGCGTGGGACGAACATTCCGGATTATGAGTTCGCAGCCTACTGGTGCAATGATACGAGATTGGCCGTTCTCAATTAAGGGCGGAGAAGGCGAGCGTTCGCGTTGAATAGCGGGAGGGCGATACGCTGGAAGTTTGGATGGAGACGGAGGTCCCGGGGGCATACGTGGCAGAGAAAAGTCGTTTAAAACGCGGTCACGAAGAATAGAATATTGACTGAGGAGGCGTCGGGAGTATATACGAGATTATATGATAGAAAAGGTGGTCTATAAAACGAGGAAATAATGCAGTTTGCGGGGGTGGGGGGTCGGGGTGGTGGTGGTTGTTGTTGTTGTTGTTGTTGTTGTTGTATGGTGCGGTTCACTTATAGACCGCAACTTTCAAACAAGCGAAGCCACACCTCTAGAAAAAATCCTTTTTTTATTTCCTCTTGCCAAACGACTCCTTTTGAGTATGCGGATCGATCCCCAAGAGCGATTTTTAATAGCTTCAAAACTGAGTGAGCCGAACTTTTTTGCACCGTCCAATTTGGCGAACACTGTATAAACCAGTCCTCAAAGCATCCGAACTGGTAGTATAGGGTAGTACTGATTCTTAAGAACGCATACGGTACACAAGCCTCCCTCGTGAGGGGTTTCTGAGGGACATATCTTACTCAAATCCTCTTCGATTTGCGGCCAAACTAGCACATATACCCTCATCTAGAAAAAAAATTTCGGCCTCCGGCCGATTTGGCGACTGTTTGAAAGTTGCGGTCTGTAAGCGAACCGCACCATAGTCAGAGGCAAGGAACACGCCGACTCGACTCGGAGTCTCGGACGTGGCACAGGGCCACTGCGCAAATAGAGACCAAATGAAGGACTTATCGAAATTTTCGAATCGGAACAGGCAGC
>KN832570.1:90621-105685 GCA_000827205.1 Plicaturopsis crispa FD-325 SS-3 | reverse complement strand
GCGTGTACTCGACACTCGGCGACGAAGCCAAGGTTCCCCAGCCACAGCCGCAGCGTCAACCGATACAGCGCACCGCCTCTGCGGAGTACAGCCTCACCTTCAGCCGGCAGCCGTCCACGGCGTCTTTGCCCTCGCTATCTTCCGCTTCCGCTTCGGCATGTACCTCGACATCTACGTCGACATCGCGTCGGCGCCGAAACGTTGTTCCTCCGGATGTGCTCGCCATGCTGGCGGTCCCCGCGAGTATGGCTGCGATGGCTTACAGCAGCCCCAACCCTCCTCAGTCGGCGCGGGAGAACCGTGCTGCGAAGAAGGAAGCCATCCGCCGGTTAGGCAGCGAGGCGAGCGAGCTCGGCAGCGTTGCAGAGGAGCCTGTGCCCAGTGCACGGACCCCGCGCCGCGGCAACTCGCTCGACGTGCCTACCTCGACCACACTTCGAGGCCACTCGGCGTCTCCCCCGCGTGCGCCGTCCTCTGCATCCAACTACGCGTCCAACACGCCCATGGCATCCGCCTCCTCCACTAAGCTGTCAGCCTCACCCAGTAAGACTGCCACCATCCGCCCTCCTCGTGCGCGCCCCGCGTCTGTGCGCGCTTGGTCGTACGACAACGTCCAGACCTACCCCGCAATGCAACCGCGCCGAGAGATCGAGCGCGTGAAGCGGCGGGTGGTCGGCGACGACGGCGTCGAGCGCGAGGAAATCGTTGAAGTTGAGGTGCCGCCGAAACGACTATTCTTGTTCGGAGGTGTCTAGGTATTCAACGCATTGCATCAACTTTCTGCATTCATCATCTCCGATATCCCGGTTACCCTAGCTCCCTCCCCACTAATTGCCGCACTCGTCTATGCCCCTTCGTCGACTTAATGGCCGACTCCTCTACAAAATGTCATATAGCTCCGCCGCACGCTCGTCGCAGCATCGATGCCCCCGTGCGCCGCTGTACAACCTCCCTCCGCATCTCGCATCCTTTCGTTCACGGTTCAGGTTTCCTCGGTCAGGTCTGTACATCTGTGTAACATCATCGCTCACATTATCTGTATATCCAACTCCATTGTGTACTACCCTATTCCCCGGTTCCGGTCTCATCTCCTCATTGTCGGTTATTTCCTCACTTGTCATGTTATTTCTTGGTGGTTATTTTCTCCTTCCATTCTTCATCGACTCGTTATGTCGTCGTCCGTCGAGCATCCGTTCCAACAGCATCAGCATCACCCTACTTACCCTTGCAATTACGCATTAGTTTACGACCTGCACACTCGCCTTATTATCATATTATCATCATGACCTTTCGCCCACCGTCTTTTTCGTTTCGTTTTGCTTTCGCCTTTCTCTCTCATCAGTTCCAGGATACATACGGTGACGTTCTATAATGTGCATATTATATCTTTCACCTTATGTTTTCGGGTGTGCCAGGTCTTGCCGTGCTTTCGCTATGGGTCCAGGGCTTTTTGTTATCGTCGCGCTCTGTTTATTGTTCGTTTGCTTTGCTCTATCAGCCAGGGCTGATTGGCGTACACACTAGTTTTTGGGGTGCATACGAATATAAGTAAGCTTCAAAGCGTTTTGTGCCGCTGAGGAAGAGCGGAGAAGTGGCACGGCGTTTGGGAAGGTACGACAGCTTCTCGTCAAGTAGACCTGAATAGAGCAAAGTCTAAGCAAAGCAGGTCGATCCGCGTCCATATCATCAGCGAGTAGATCGACGTACCCTCTTGCGAACAGAGCGTGCCTGCGAGTGGAGTTAGAGTATAGACAAGCACTCAGTGCTGCTCAACGCTCCACCAACGGGCAAGTTAGCTGTCAGTGCTGGAAGGAGAATGGAACACACAGAGAACCCGGATAGAATTTTAGAACTTGGAGCCGGTGGCAGGGTGCGAGGTCGCCGTGACGTCGACAGGAAAGCAGACGTCAAAGATGCAGGCAGATGTGTCTGTGCCGCCGGCGTGGTTTCTTCAGTGTGCGAGAAGGAGCGCAACTCTGACGCCGTCATGCGAAAGCATGCACAAAGTGCCTCCAGTCACCTGCCCACGTTCATTCAGCGAAGGGACAGCGTGGACGAGAACCGTGTTCAGCACGCACGAAATTTCATACAAAGTGTGCACGGCGATCTTTGGAACATATAATTGGGGAGCTTGCTCCCCTTAAGTCAGCATAAGGAGCCCAAAATGCGGATGCGCGTAATTTTGAAGAAGCACGCAAGTGGAAGCCCCGTGGGAACTTTGGCACGCGACGCGTGGTGCGAGCCTCTGTGCGTGCGTTTTACGTAGCGAGTCGCAGTTCAGTGAATTTTGCCGTGTTTGAGAGACTCAGACCGTCTGTAGGAGCCTTTGCTCGAGCAAATGTGCTGCTATGGAACGGAAATCGGGAGAACCCAACGAAAGCTGCTGAGAGGGAAGCCTCAGGAACCTGTTAAATTACATATCTATAGACTACATGTACAGTTTTGCTACAGCTTGGATTTAACCCTGTGTTTGGATCGCACAAGATCCCCGTTTTCGCAAGTGGGGCGCCCACCTGCACAACATATTATATGGGCGCCCGAGAGGTCCATGTGACCTGTGTCCGCGTCTGAGCTGTGCGTTTCTGGCCGTATATTCGTTGCCTAGCTCCATGCCAGCGAGGCTGGGCGGAACTGTCTAGGTGTGCCGCGCGTTCTAGGCAACGGCAGAAACGCTGTCGAAGGGTATAACGTTGCGCCTCTAGGCTGACGAGTTACGAGAACGGAGCTGATCATCTTTGTTCGATGTTTTTGACGCGTGCGAGACGGCTAACAGCATGCGGGGTAAGCTGGGGAACACCTTGAGCAGCGGACGAAGAGAGGTATTTGAAGAAATTTGAAATCAATTGAAGTCAATCAGTCAATCGGTGCAGATGCGTGCGGGGTAAAATGAATGCGGGGTAAATGAATACGTCGCACTTAACGTCACCTCCCGAGTGCATAGGGGCAAAGTTGATATCTCCCATTCGTGTCGACTTGGGGGACATCTGTAAAACGGCCAAACTGTCGCTTAACTCTCAGACGTCTCAGCATTCTCAGGAGCTGTCAGATTTGGCACAGTTCTGAGAACGAGCTGAGAGGATATGAGAGAAACACGTGTTGCGATATCGGAGATTTGTTCTAATCTTTAGGATGATTGTCATTGAATATCTTATCACACTTTAGCGAGCATCTGGTTGTACTATGTAGTGACCTTTCTGTGTATTAGATTTGAGGCCGTCAACAGTACAATGATTCACAGTGAGCGTATGGGGCTCAAAGCAAGATTCGAGACTTTGTTTAATAATAATAACAGATTATAACGGTGATTGAAATTCAAGCCAGAACGATAGGACTAGAATAATATTGACCGTGCGCGCTGGATATATGCGTAGCTACGCTGAAGTCAACCAGGTGCACGCGCTCGCGATGCACCGGTGCTCAAGACGGTCAGCGCTGGTTGGGCGCAGCGGACGGCTTGTGCGATAATCAGCGACAATCTCAATGCGGTACACACGCATGGGGCCGCGCGATTCCACGCGGAAGGGGGGACAGTGTAGGTGTTGGGCGCAGTGGACAGCCTACATGCGAGAGGTCAACTAATGTGCTGAAGGCGCTAGCATACACAGTGAAATGCACCTGCAAGCCGGGCTCGAGGCAGCGGAACGGCGTGCTCCGGTGATCTGTAAGTCCTTGGGTAGCCGCCGTGCGGTAGCGTATTGTGGGTTTGAACCGGAGCCTGCGCCACGGCTACCTTAGCGGGTGGGGGGCAGCGCTTCGCACTGCATGTGAAAGACGGTGATGAGAAGTTGGCACCACGGACCTTGAGTCTGTAACGGAGGGCACGTCATTTAACGCACAATAGTACGCGACTGTGCTACTCACGGGACTTCGATCCATTAACGTATGTGCTACAGTACGCGCTCGATGAGTAACGATAATCTAAAGAGTGGCGGCGTACTCACATGTTGCCACCTAATGCAATCGTCGTGAGGGCCCTGCCTAAGGAAACAAGAGCATCTAGATAAGGAGAAATAATGTCAGTAGAAAGCTAAAAATTGGGAGACGACGCGCTATTTGAAATCAGGAAATAATGGAAAAGAGAGAGCAAGGGCCGTCACAAGACGTTTTCGGATGCTAGCATGAGCGCGAAGGCCCTACGAGACCTAGGCCGAGCTCCTGAGATAGTCAAAAAGGGTGGCTTGCTTGCGATGGGGCACAAATGCACACGAGGACTCGCTTTGCGAGTGGTCTGCTACGACAATATCTTAGCCACCAGATAGATAGCCAAAACACGTCTGCTTACCGATAAACACAGTGCAGTGCCCGTACGCGGCTACGGCAGAACTCGGTAAATTCGGGGTGGTCAATCAGCGGGAGCGAAAACGCGCGCAGATGCGTCCGTGCCTGCTGGAGCTGTATGAGTTGCACTGTGCGTCGAAGGCAACAGAGATTTGGACATACGGTTGTTGTGGCGCTCGTACAACGACCCAAGGTCGTGCCGCATCTGGTCTCTTTCTAACGTGCTTCCCTTGACTCTCTGCCCCCTGATCCTTCCGCTAAGGGTGCTGACGCAGCTTTGATTGAGCGAGGAGGCCTTATGGAAAGCTGACATGCGAAGGATGTAGTTGGTCTGGAGCAAAGTCGTCATCCGTTAGATTGACGGCCAATGAAGAAAAACGACTTACCATTTCAATTGTGCGGACCAGACGTGTTCCTGGCATAGATGCCCAGACGGCGTCTCCGCAATGGGCGAGGCAAATTGGGACAAGGAACGACTTGACGAATATATGAAAGTAAAGAGGCAAGAGGCTGAAGACGCCACACTCAAGCTGCCGACGCAGATGCGGCGTCATCCGAGTTCCGACCAATAATGTCGGGGATTAGAACGTCCTGTTCCCTTGCACAAATCGACAGGCTTTGCAGAGGTAAGTTGGAGCGCTGGGTCGTCGGATCCCAACAAAATAATTTTTTCCAGGAAGGACTTAGTGAAAGACGTACTATAGTGCCGCAGAGGTGACCTTACTTACCGTCTACGGTCTCGCGGTGCACTGGCCTTTTTGGGACTTGCGCGATCTCTTTCCTGTGAACCTCTTCGAACATCGTTCACTCTCACTTGCACTTGCGCTTCGAATGAACGAATTTACTGTTAACGCTCTGAAATGCCCTAATCCTAGCTGCTCTGCTGGTCCTTGGGATAGCTGGAAGGCTCTCTTGGTCCACATCAATCACAAGTTCTCGCAATGCAAAGACTTCCGGTACACCTCTCCCGATCCCGTAGCGCTTCAAGACTACTTCTGCCCCCCCATTACTCTCGAAGAAGCCCCTCTATACTCAGCAACACCCATACCTGATCTACCGCTAAATCCTGGTACTCCCCAGTTCATTGATTCCCACCCAACTGCATCACGCGCGTACGGAAAGGCCCGCAATACACTAGAGAAAATGGACAGCGACCAGTATGCCCATCGTCGCGTTCATAACGCATTTTATCCCTTTTCAGACCGCTCTGAATGGGAGCTAGCGCGATTCCTATGTCAGTCGTCACTGAAACAAGGCGAGATAGACGCGTTTCTGAAACTTCCATGGGTGAGGAAATATATTCTGTTATTTGATTCATCGCAACTTATTGTGCAATCTAGATTGTCGCTCGCAAACTGTCCTTCGCATCATATCATGTCCTGCGCTCATTCATCGAGGCCTTGCCCCACACTCCTGAGTGGCGGACAACAGAAATAATTGTCGATGGCTATCCTACCACGAAGCCGTTAACGCTCCTCTACCGCGACGGACTCGAGTGCGCCGAATTTCTAGCGGGAAACCCTGTTTTTGGTCCATCGATCTTACTACAGCCTCAGCGCGTGTACACCAACAGGGAGAAGAGCTCCCGAGAATACTCGGAATTCATGACAGCTGATAATGCATGGGAGTACCAGGTCAGCATGCGCGATTTACATCGGATGTGGTGAACGTAAACTCACACAATCATCAGAACCAACTTCCCGAAGGAGGCACACTCGTTGGAATAGTTGGTGCATCGGATAAGACTGCTGTCACAATGGGCACGGGCGGATTGCAGATGCATCCGACGTTCATCACGCTTGCGAACTTTACGTCCGAAGTGCGAATGAAGGAGAGCAACCGTGCATGGATGTGTGTTGCCTTCATGCCTATCCCTCATTTTGAGGTCCACCCCGATTATCAAAGCATACTAGCGGCGCGCGTCTGGCACAAATGTGTCGATATTTTCTCGTCGCGTTTGAAGCAGGCAGCTCGTGTTGGCTACTACATGCCTGATCCGAACGGCGTACTTCGCCAAGCATTCACGCCCCTCGTTGGATGGATCGCTGATCTGCCCGAGCAACAGCTCATTGCCGCAACTGCAGCAAGTGCGTCTCCCACATCGACGGCTACAACAAAAGATTTCGGCGACCCATTTCCCCATCTACCTCGTCGAGGCGCCGACACCCTTCGACAAATCTACCAACTTGCCTTGACAGTGGATCCTTGGGATCTCTCGAAGTTCCAGGTCGCAGCAAAACTACTGCATCTCAGCGGCGTGCATCTGCCGTTCTGGCGTGACTGGTCTCAGGCCGACCCATCCAAATTCCTTAATCCCGAGATCCTCCACTCGGGTCACAAGTTCTTCTTCGACCATGTCCTTGCCTGGTGTAAGGAGGCGCTCGGCCCGCCGGAGCTAGATGCCCGGTATATGAGCCTTCATACGCGCATTGGCACTCGCCATTTCCCGGAGGGAATTTGTCACGTCAAGCAGATGACCGGGCGCGAGCACCGAGAGATTCAACGGACAATTGTAGCGGTCATCGCCGGTGCTTGTTCCGGTGGGTTCGTTCGCGCGGTGCGCGCAATCGTCGACTTCATCTACCAGATGCAAGCCCCGGTCTTCACGAATTCCACCATCAACGCTCTCGTTGAATCCCTGAAGGAGTTCCACGACGAGAAACATCACGTCCTCGAGGCAGGTGCACGCCGCGGCGAGAAAACCACGATCGAGCACTTCAATATACCCAAACTCGAGGTGCTGCAGGCGACTGCGCAGGCTATCCGTGGCAACGGAAACCTTATGCAGTGGTCTGCCGATGCCACTGAGCGTCTCCTGCAGACCAACTGCAAGCATACCTTCCGTCAGGGCAGTAATCACCGCGGCTTTGACGAGCAATGTGTGCGTATGCTCGATCGCGCGGAGAAGATACATCAGTTTGACCTATTCACCGCACTGCGAAGCCGCGGCCTCGAGCTCACAAACCACGCGCATCCGAACGCACAAGGTCCAGATTCCCATCCGCTATATACCTGGCTATCTCGTGTTGCACCTGGCGACAAAATGGTAGGTGTGCCTCGGCCGGTTTGCAACCTCTTTCTCAAAGGAAGTCTTGGGTCCGACACATCATCCTTGGCCGCATATCATTTAAACGGTTCCCCTGACATCCCTATAATCTCTATCAATGACGCTGCTTCTCTTTTCGGGCTTCAAGATCTTCGTCCTGCCCTCGGAGACTACCATCGCGGCCTCTCGTACGTCCAGAGAAATGGCAGGCGGGTTTCGGATAACCACACTACCCTTCCGTTCAGCCACATCCGTGTCTGGCTAAAGTTCAAGATCCAGCAGCATTCAGTCCACAACCCCAACAGTGTAATCCCCTCTCGTACCGTCCAGGCTTTACCTCCATCCTCTTACAACAAACATGGTCATTGCGATACGGTTCTAATCAATTCAATTGATGGCAATACAGACTCCCGTAAGATTTTTACACCGTTAAGCATTCACTGTGTTGCTGATGCTCCAATTGTGGAATTCTAGCACTGCAAGTCGCGCAGATACGCATTATTTTCCAGCCAATCTTTCCAGGTGTTCCCCGCAAACGCAACTCGTCTCCCGCTTCGCCGACCCTGTTGTACGCACAGACCTTCAAGTACGCCGGCCGTCGTGATCAGGACGGAACCCTGCTTGAGGAGCCCAACGTGGATATGTATCTACTGCAGCGTCATTGCCGCTCGACGGCTCTTCCGTCTGGAGAGAAGGTGAGGATGGGGGAAGTCATTCCGATTCAAGCTGTCACCCAGCCGGTTGAGCTCGTTCCAGTTTACGGGCAAAAGTTGGACTCTCAGTGGACTTCAAACACGTCGCTTGAACTCCCGACTAATTTCTATTTGAACAATTTTGACGATAAGGATTTCTATCATCGCATATTGACTAGTTATCTGTAGGATGTGGCGCACGATACAAATGTCACCAAACAACAGCTACCGCGGTCTTCACCTCCTCACGACGTTGAATTTTTCCCTACTTTTTCACCTTATGATTCGCATTTCTTTCTAATTCCGTGCACCTGTGCACCCTTTTCTTTTCCTTCTCAAGTCTGCTCGACCTGCAACCAATCCGAGTTTTTTAATCTAGGCATGAATGCGTCAAATCCCACCGGACGGCCCCAGCGTCACGCCGCAAACCCTCAAGACTCCCTTGCTCGAGATTCGGCTGTCGCATCAATGTCACAGAGAGCGCACCAACGTATGACAAACGATGCCCCTCCAGTACCGGTTCGAGGTCCTGCTGCCTTGCGAATCCCTCGTGCGCAACGGGCTAAAGCAAATGACCAGCCGGCTCGGAAGAAGGCCAACAAGGTCTAATTTGTGTCTACTTCAACTAGACGGTGGCTTTGCTGACATGAACTGCTCTACAGCCAAGTTTTCTTAAACCTACACGGGATTCTGGGCTAAATCCGTCAGGGTATGAGCAGCAAGACCAGATGGGCCGCAGCTCTGATAAGCCCTTACCATCATACGAGCCACTTGACAATAGCCTTACGGGGACTGAACACGCACCACGGGACCATACGGCAAGCTTCAACGGTATGTACCTATGTGCCTTGAGCACGACTTGAAACCTATGATTCTAACTCAAATTTCAGGTGCAGCCGGTTCAGCATTTGGAAACTCCGAGCCCAATGCTCGCGAGAGTTTTCCAGACACTCACTGGCCCCCTTTGCCGGCCGGTTTCGAGCGCCCACCACCTCTGACGGCAGAAGAGGAACTTTCAGAGCGGCGGCACGAGGAGCGGCTTCAAGCAGATCTTCTACCGTACTGGCCAAACCTTCTCCATCCCGAGTTGTATGACCTCCCGGATGTATCGACTGGCCTACCCGACTCATGGCAATACATGCAGCCTGCTAGCTCCATTGACCAGCCGAACTCCTTCGATGTCGGGCACGAACTTGCTCATACCGTTCCACCAAGTAACACAGACCAACCGGGTCCCGCTTCTGCGCTTCAAGTATATGGCAGGGGCCAGAGTGACTCCGATTTGTCAAGCGCAGGGCCTACTCAGGACCTAAGTAAGCATTTCATCGAGGTCGTTAAAAAAGACAGCCGACATTGACAACTCTACGACTTTCCTCCAGATAACATGTTTCAGTTCTCAAGCTCACATCAGAACAATATGTTTGGACCGGGTTTCGAGCCCTTTGTAAATGAATTTGGACAAGTACCATCACGCCCCTCGACGCAGTCGGCTACAACTCACACATACACTCCGACACCGAGTCCTGGCCTACCTGTAGGCTCCAGCCAGAGTGTCATTCGAGTGCGATACATCATGTTTTCTACGCCGTGTTCATGTGTGCTAATGATGTCTCTAGGAGCGGCCAAGCACAGATACGGTACTCGGACGACGTCATACGACATACCCTCCCGCACGCCTTCCTCGTACACCAGTATCCTCGCGTTATCGAGTGCAAAATTCGACGCCACCTTCTGGCAGGCGTACAAGTGCTCGGACCCATCGACCCAGTGCTATCAACGACGAGAATACAGATCCAGCTGATGTCGCGACAGAGCCGTCTGACGATGAGATGTTTCCCTCCACTGGGCAGGGTAGGCCGGTCCGTAAGCGCCGGACACAGCGCCAGGCCCAGAGTTCTCGAAAAAAGACAAAGCATGCCGCCAATCTGTCCACACTCGCCTCCGACGAGGACGAAGTCGTTGCCGAGGCTCGTGATCAACTCATGCTCTTTGTCTGTTGCTACGAAGCTATGATCGACGGAATACCGCTCCTGCAGAAATCCCGGGAGCTGCTCGACGCGGCGGCAAAAAAACTTGACTTAACCGGTACGAGGCTTTATATGGCTAGTATAGCACTCCGAGTAGCTTAACTAATGCTGCCCATTCACATAGGCCTTACAATCACGGGTGAACATGTACTTATTCTATCTGAAAAGATGCAAGCTCAACACGTATGCTTACATCTTGTTCGCCAGGTCAAAAAGGAAGCTGGGCAGCTCCGAACCATTTTCAAGCAACAAGCCCGGAAGACTGTTGAGGAAGATAAGTATTATAGACTCGGACTATCGCCTCTGGACGGATTCTCCGAATCGGATGCAAACTACGAGGTGTCGCTCGATTATGGCCGGCAGCGTGTAGCCACAAAGATTTCCCAAATAACGTCGTCTAAGATTGCTGGCTGGATGCATGCTCCGAGAGATTCGCAGGTAAGTTGCACCATCTACGCAGTATCATTTAAAACTGGCGTAACTCGTCTATCTCCAGGGCGTCACTCGCTACTTTGAGCATCCTGCTGTCAAGCAAGTCATCATCGGGGCTCTCTTTTCTGCTTCCACATCACTGGGCAATCGCTACCCAACCGTTCTAGGTCCCTTGATTCCAATTCCTGTCATAATGCTCGCGGGTTGTGTGGTAAGTAATGTTGTCCGTAATTCTGCCGTTATTGTGAATTCTAATCCACCATCTCACTAGTTAAAAAACGCTCTGCTCGAGTACGAGAAGGGTTTGTTCAATCGGATCAACTTCGGGGCCACAAGCTACCAAGAGCTATACGGCGGTTTAATGCTAAAGAATGTTCCTATCATGGAAAACTATCCTGAGTACGCGCTCAACTTCAGCACCCTGCGGAGGCGGATTTTCATGGACGGACGGTCAGACCAACGCTTCTTTATGTACGATACTTACTAATGTCTCGGTTCCTGCCACAGTCGCCTGCATGTCAAAGTATCCAACAACACCATACATGCGGTTGGATCATTCATAGAGCCGCGCGCTGCCGCATCGCCGTCTACTACGCTACAGCTCACTCAGCCAGCGTGACGGGGATTCCTCCGATTCCGTCGTCAAATCGTGTCTACTATGGCTACTACATCTCGTGTTCAACGCTTGTTTGCATCCGCAACTCGCTCCCGGTTTCGAAATAATTGCTTGTGCTCATCCCATCCTACCTCCTCCTTCGTACTTACTACGCTCGCGTTCTCTCACCCCCCGGGGCCATTTACACTCAGTCCTTACTATTTTACCTACCCAGCGCTAGATCATGTTCAGACCAGCAGCTGTATTAGATATATTTTCAGAGAATACATATTGAATGAAGTATTACTGCGAATGCTCTGCAACTAATACTAATCACACTGACCGACTTGAATCCAGTTGCGATCAAGATGATCCAGCATCTCTGTTGCGATAATCAAGAGGAGACAGCGGATTAGATTTCAGATGGCGGTAAGAGCTTGCTCTGTAGCCGAATGGGACACGAGGCAGCTGAGAGGTCTGAGAGGTGCTCTCAGAGCCTCTCAGATCACGCTAGGTGTCTGAGAGCCTGAGAGCTCTGAGAGCTCTGACAGTACCTCTCAGACACCTAACATTTTTCCTGATGGATTGGGGCCCGGGCATGGCAGGCTGTGGGGTTGCCATTCCATTCCGTGGCTGCCGGTGGTTACAACCTGTGACCGGCCCACGAATGGACGCGGCAATGAGAGCTGTCAAGGATGTTGATGCTCGCCGCGCGGCGAGACGCTCGTCATGCTCAGAACACACCTGCTTACTTGCATCAGGTCGGGGTGTTCGGAGAAGTTTGGGCCACAAACTTACTGGTGGGTTCCTGAAGAGCGAGGTTTATGCTGCTGACCGCCAAGTAGCAGTGACGGGCTGTCAGGAGCTACACGCAAATCAATTTCTGATGCTGGTAGCCTTAACGCAATACGAGGGAAAATGAGGTTCAGTAGTAGCATCAAAAGGCTCTTTCCCCTTGGAACCCTCCTTTACGACGAGCCTGGCTACTCCAAGGACCAAGACTGCTTGCTATTGTGCGTCAAGCCAGTATGACAACGCGCCTAAGTGGAAAGACCTTGTCAAGCAAGGTGTTGGTTTCCAAATCGAGTGAAAGCGTAGATGAAGCAGTGTAGAAATCGGGCGCGCACAACGGACGATACGAGCGCGCGGGGACGAGCAACGCAAGGAGACGAGGAAACGGGGGTGGAAAAGGGTTCAAACTCGCTAGGGTACATACATGCGAGAGCTCCAGTATAAGTACGATAGCGAATGATAAGATAAGTGAATTACCATGTGGTACGAGTCGTTCGCATCACGATCCGGATAATCCAACAAGCAGGGCCCGGGGAAAGCTGGCATACTTGACTAGGCAGGTTGTACGCGATGTGTCGGAGGGCGCAGCCAAGCCTTGGCAAGTATCTCGTAGATCATCGATCACCATGGATAAGTGGGCGTCCTGGGACCATCGCGACAATCGGCCGCTCCGTCGCTGCCGGTCATTCCGGTATGGAGTACGCGTCGTGATCGACGTTGGTGTCTACGAGTGGGGTGGTGTAGCCTTGAAAGTAGACAGGGATAAGCATGCGACTCAGCTTATGCATTCAGCACCCAACCAACAGTTCTTAGTCTCCGGCATGGGATGCATGTTTCGTTAGACGCGGCGAACTTGATGAGCTTGACGGATGTCGAGTATCGCTAGGCCTGAACGCGTCGCGTTTCAGCGCTTCGCGAGAACAGCTAGCTACTCGTTCGTTGGTCAGAAAAGGGAGTCTGGGCTAGCCAGCGAGTTGCGAGATCCAATACATGAAAGCAGGACGCATCAGGAAAACTTAAGTCGTCTGAAAAGGTCTGAAATCCCTGATTTCAGACGTTCAGACGGTCAGATCGAGGTCTGAGTTCAGTAGGTCCCTTTCTGAGTTCAGATGCTTTTAGACCGTTTTCAGAGTGACTTCAGGAAACAAATTGTTCAGATGGCTTTCAGAGAGGCTCAATGCATTCAGATCACTTCCAGGCGGATATTCAGACGAGTTTCAGATATTTCAGATTCACATTCTGAGCTCAGGCACGGGGCAGTCGCAGTAGGGTTTAAGCAGATGATATTTAATCAATGGGCTAATACAGAGGCTAAAAACAAGGTTTTATGGTACACGAACGGTCCTGGCCACTGGACAGGGTGTTGGTATTGATGGACAAATGCCGCGTGGAGTCGAGGGTGGCAGGGGCAACGCCGGACTAAGACGCTCGATAAAATATACCTGTTCGTAGTTTAGCACTGCACTAAGTACACGCAAGGATGGTGATGACGTACCGATTTTCTGTGTAAGTGTAAGCGCAGATACGCAGCGAGCAACCGCCGTAGGGAAACAGCCAGATGATGAGGGTCCGATTGTACGAGCTCGCGATTGACGCGCACGCGTGCGTCGATGGCCTGGTACTCGACGAGATTAGAAACATGATGAGCAAGAAATGAGTATGCCAGCAGGAAAAAAGACGAACACTTGATAACGAGCTATTGTATCCTTGGGCAGCACCTTCACTCGTGCAGCAGCCCATGCAGTGCCTCCAAGAGGACTGCGCGCAGTACGCGAGTTCCTTGACGTTGTTCCTGAGCAGCGGAGTCTTGAGCTCGTGCCTCGAAGCGGGTAGTTCACAGCAGACGGCGGCATCAGAAAGCCACGAGGAGCAGAGGCCCACACCTGTCAATCTGAGGTGAGAAAGACAGCCCAGACATGAGGGAATGTAGAACTTTGAACGAGGTTGCCAAGATCGACGTCGAGAGCAGCGAAGATAGCAGGGGAGGACGACGTTGAACATTAATAATTGAACTTGTGGCTTTGCGTTGATACGTGGCAAACGCAGTTCAAGCTCCGCTCGAATTCCACTCTGCTGCTTCGACAACCGGCGTTGCATGTTGTACACGCCCGTCCGACTCGTTTTTACTCGTCTGCGACTGTTTCTTCTTGGCTCCTGCACTACATGGCTCATCCGACTTCCTCGCCGGCACCCTCCCTGAGATGAACGCCAAGTTACGTCCTCAAAGATGACCAGAGCAATCGCACCGGGCTGCGCGTGTACGAGCCCGCGTACATCGGTTCAGACGGCTGAAGCTTTCCTGATGCGGTATCACCTCTATCTCACGTACTAGTAAGCTAATTAGCTTGGAATCTGCTACCGTCACTCACTGTCAGTATAATTAGCGAATAATTCGTAAATAACGAGCCAGGGGAATCACTGTGAGTTCATTAACGCGCACATGCGCGCCGTACAGTAGTCTCGTATCACCAGACTCTCTATACTATACAAGGGACGCAAATTGGGAAAGTATAGAGAGTCTTGTGATACGAGACTACCATTGGGGCGTTGAAGGCGGGGCTGTACCAGCTGTTTGCAAAACGGGAGACACACGCCAAATTTTCGTGTTTGTCCCGGAAACAACGATTCGAGCAAACAGAGCGCTGCCCAGGTGCTGCCGCCGCTCGCCGGGTGGCAAAAATTTATGAGTTCCCTCACTCGATACCTGACTATTCCCGGTTGGGTATCACCTGGAGACTTCCTGGTAGCTGCATTGCCGAGTTGCCGAGACACATTGCCACATTGCAAACAGTGACAAATAGTCGACCTTTTTGTTCGGATCAGTGAAAAATTCAGAGCTGTTCACTCCTTGCCTCTCGCCACAATCATTGCCACCTATCTTTCATCCATCTACCCACTTTTTGCTTTTCTTTTCAAGTCTTGTGTTGCCCTGGGGGACGCCCCGGGTGAGCAACACAAGGCTTCCCTTTCTTCTTGTTTCTCGACAGCTTTTCAGCTTTTTTGACTTGCTTTGTTTGAGCAAGTGCGCCGCATCTGACAATTATAGGTTGCTTATCTATATGGAGAGCAGAAAACCTCAGGCTTTTGGGTTGTGTTGCTGGTGGCTATTCCCACCTCAACATGACACTGAACTTGTTTCCCTCGAGCTTTTGCTTTGCGTTGCTGGTGGTCATTACCGTCTCTACGCGATGCAGAGCTCGCT
>KN832570.1:54936-88880 GCA_000827205.1 Plicaturopsis crispa FD-325 SS-3 | reverse complement strand
CGGCCAAGCGGAGAGGGAATACGGTAGGCGGCCAAGCGGAGAGGGATACGGTGGGCGCAGGAGCGAGGACACGCACGGCGGGCGACGAGCGCGAGCGCAACAGCCCATGCCTGAGCGGACTCAGCGGACTCCCTGTGCGTCTAGGGGGCAAGCGAGTCTGACGACGAGGGCGATGCAGCCATCAAGGAGCGGAGTGGCGACTACTACTACGACGAAATCTCCGTTGGGCACGTATTGGTCGCGTCCGACCGCTCGAACGGCGGCACACGACGAGCTCCGGGCATCTTGTGTGTTTTGTGCGAGGACTACAAGACAGAACGTAGAAGAGAAGATTACGCACCGTTTGACCAGGTGCGCGTCGCTGAACGTAAAACCCATCGGAGCATCGCGCTCGACAAGTGTGGAGTGAGGTGCGGTGTGTGCAAGAAATCTGCGTAAGTGCAGCTCACAGTATGCGTTATCTGCCGCTGGACGTCGAGATAACTAAAACAAAGAGTGAGCTGCAACAGGACACAACGGAGCAAATACTCGAGTGGACCGCGGCAGACTCGTGGGGCGTCGAGGGACGAGTCCTCGCCGGCCCCGAGTGCTGACAGTGCTAGGGAAGATAGCATCAGTATATGGAACGAGGTGTAGACAAGAATCCATTTACACGGTACGGCGCACAACGCTACAAGTCGATGCACGGGAACCGAACCATATATACGTCGCGGTGTCGAGTCTTCAAAAAGGGACGTCGAAGTAATAGGGAAGGGCAGCGCTGCCCGGTGCCTGCTGGGTAACGGGCAACGGGCGACGAGAAATATCAGTCATAACGGACGCACGGCATGGGACTGACTCCGAACGCTAACACAACGTCGCGGTTCACAAGGCGGGGTTAGAAAACAACACGACCCCTCGCTTCAACCGTGCAAAAGCGCATGATTTCACGAGCGTGTTTCTATAGGTCAGTGTAACTGCACAGGGGGCCAATGTAAACAAGAGAAAAAGCTGGCCCGAGAACGCACACCTAAGCAAAAGATCAAGAAACACACACCTTTTGGGGTGCTCGAGGAAACCAAAAGAATCCGAAGAGCAGGTTAAGGGCGCCTGAAAATATGGCACACAGGCCTGAGTCGCCCTTTCGACGCTGACACAAAATCGACCGTGAGATGGCCGCCTCTGTTCAGATCCCTTCGCGTCTCCGAGCCAATATGGGACCCCTTTCTGGAATCCGACCTCGTGAGACTACGGTCGCGAAAGCGATCGAAATCGGGGCCTACCTTACATCCGCGCAGACGATATCGTTCGGCCACCTCCTGTACCGCGGGCTATGTACCGACTCGACCAGCCCTTGTCGCGGCGATACGCACGCGCGGCCCACCCAGCAGTCGACCTTTCCGAGGGCGACGCCTTGAGGATGCCCAGAAAGTGGACGACGAGATTCATGATGGCGGAGGGTTTGTAAGTCATTGAGCCTGTGATAGAGTGTCTAATTAGGCAATTAAATGGATATTGAATAGATAAACGCACCTCAAGGACAAAACGCGAACTCCGAACGGATGAGGCGATGATGGCATAGGTCGTAAATACGAAGATAAGAGTAAGCGAAGTGTCGTCGGCTGATCCCAAGTCGCGCTAAGTCGCCTCAACAGAGAGAACGAGGTCGCGAGAAAAGACCAAGGGCGGAGGTTCGTAAGGTGGGATGAGTCGATTATGACTTGTAGTCCAAGCCAAGTGCGAGGTCGTTGGAATTCATGAGCGGAGAAGCCGGGACGAGGCAGCAACATCGGACTTGAGGAGCGCAGTGTGAGCCAAGGCTCGAACAGCATAGCTGGGCAGTCGACGACCCACTAGAGTTTTGCCTGTCATGGCGCCATGTCCCCGTGAATCAAAAATGCATTTATCCACCCCTGTATATACGACGCAATCTCAAGAGGATGTAAGAAAATGACGACGCCGACAATGGAAAAAAACACATACCTGACCAAGAAAATCAAGAGATCGCCCTTCAGAGCCCCGCATCCAAAGACGCTCAAGGTAAGGGCATCTGAAGGTATGGCACGCAGGCCGGAGACGTCCTTGCGAGGCCGACACAAGTTGACCGTGAGGTGGCCGCCTCTTTTCAGGTCCCTGCCCGTCTCCGAGCTCACATGAAACCCGGTCCTAGCACGAGTTTTGTGAGACCGCTACCCGCGAAAACGATTTAGAGATAACGTACCTCACGTCCGCGCGAACAATGTCGCTCGGCCACCTCTTGTAGCTTGACCTATTCACCGACTCCTTCAGCCAACCCTTGTTGCGATGGTATGCGCGTACGACCTTGCCCTGACGCTTCATGGAGAAGCAGCCGATGAAGGGCTGCATGGTAGCGGGTCTCCGACGGTGGCGATAGATTCTGTTGGTTAGAGTCAATCAGTACATATATACGATAAATCGGTCGGAGGCGTACTCTGCAGCGTGTCCGTTTCGTAGTGTAGTGGCTTGTGAGTGCGGGGTGCAAAGTCCTGATATCGTTATATAGCTACAACGGGCGTCAAATTTCTCTTTGTAAGGGCCAAAGGGGTTCGCGCCTAGCGTCATCGTGCAAAGGGTGTGAACATCGCCTTGGGGGATATCCTACACCGCAGCGAGCGACCTGCTTCCGGGCTCTGCCATAAGACACACACGTCAGCCTGTACATTAATTCGCTTTGGCGAGATGGAGACGGAGGCGTACTGACTGCGAGGACTATTTTGCGGGAACCTCAACAATGCCTGTGCCGTCACACGGTGACTTTCGGGGGGGGGGGCGATCGATGCCGAAACAAGGGTCCAAAAAGTGCAATAAAGATAAAAGACAAAGCGCAACAGTTTAAAGATCCAAATGATGGAAGACGAGAACTTGCAGTCGTCGATGGCGATGGCTGTGCGGTGACCACGGGTGAGGCAAATGTGGGACAATGTCAGGGAGGTCCGAGGCTGCAAGCACGGCAATTTCACCCTAATCCCGTCACAGAAAGTGTGTTCTGGGAGACTGTTAATCTCGACAAAAATCGCTGACAGTGACAATACCAACACGCACGATACACGAAGCACTGGCGGCAGACGGAAGTCGCCGTCTTGATGCCTACATACTATCTCTTCAAGAATCAATCTCCAAGAGATGTAGCTCACGCAAATAGTGCATTCCGGGCAAAGCGAAAGCAATTGCTAGGGTGCGCAAGATATTGAAACGGGCGAGATTATGATATCGAGGCAAAGAGTCGAGGACAAGGACAAGAGACGAGTCGGCGTAAAATGTTGTAGATCCATGTTGATCGTGCTATTCAAACTCCGCGGCCACCCTTACAATATAACGCTGCAAGATTCAATCTCGCAGCGTTCATTCTTTCACCTCAACCACCGCCACCCACCTGTTGCCACTCGCACCATAAATATACCTACACCGCGTTCATATTCTTCATTATGCCTGCAGCGCGTACTTCCAAAGAAGAGGCGCCCAAACGTTTTACCAGTGGCGTTCGGGTCGTTCGCAAATTCCTTGATCCTCTCGAGCGACCCGCGGGCCTCCCGACACCGCTCCGGCGTCATGAGCCAGGACTCCGCGACGCTCCCGCCCGGCGAGAGCCCCATGCTCAACTCGCCGTACTGGTGTGAGCGGCGCGTCTTCACTAGCTCCATGGTCATGACGCCCGACACCGGCCGCACATCGCCCATTCCGCCCATCCCCCCGATGCCCGGCTTCGTCAAGGGCGCGAGCGCAAGCGGGAACGCCGCGACGCTCGCGCGGCGGCGGAGCACCTCGGCGGCGAGCCTCCTGCAGGAGGAGATGGGCGCGGGGCTGGTGCGCTCGGCGTCGACGCACTCGAGGCTGGAGGTGGGTGAGCACCAGGCGTCGCGCAGGATCTCGCGCATCTCGGAGGCGCCGTCGCCTGCGCCCAGTGTGCCGTCGATGCCCCAGCGGACCTCGTTCAGTGGGCGCTCTATTAATGGGGAGCAGTCGTCCATCGTGTCACCCTCATTGAGGAGAACCTCGCCCTCGCCTACATTTGAAGTCGAGCAGGAGCAGCACATGCAGTCCACAGGTGCTGACCGGGATAGTGCTTCGACAGAGGGGGTAGAGCGCGAGCATACGGTCGACAGGGAGTCGACGACTCCTGTGCAGGAGCAACTGGAGGTTCCAGAGGGACCGCTATCTGGAACGGGGTCGGTCGCCATCTCGGAGGGTCCCCTTTCTGACGACTCTGGGACAGACATCCGCAATCTGTTGCAGAACTACCAGTTCGTGTCACCGCTACCCAGCGCCACATCCGATCAATCCGCAAGTACAACTGCACCCCATCGCCCCTCAGCAGTCCAACACCGACAAAGCGAAGCTCGAAGAAAATCCGGAGTGGGTCATACCGCCCACCGGCCCTAGTGGTAAGTCGCGCTTAATTTTTAGCATTCCTTCGGTATTGATTAATTATATGCAGTTCAGGTCGACTCGATTGGGGGTAATTGCACCGCCTCTCGGGTTCTTGGTGGTAGCACTCGGGTTAGTACTCAACAAAACGTCAATCGCTCACTAGCGCTTCTCCCCATCGGGGAGCGCCCGCACTCCTTGCATGTTCCTCACTCCCCCCATTTGGCGCCGCAACGTCCGAACCTAAGATAACCTCGTCTACCATCTGCATGAGCTCCATCTCCCAGCTCGCTGGGTCCGTACTACACAACTCCGCGACCTCCGTAAAGTCCCTAAGGCCGTCCACGGCGCCTCGAACGGACCCCTTGACGCCCACGTCGCCCAACATCCTCGACGGCATGCTTGCACCAGCCACGAGGGGCATCTTCGTTTGCCAGCACTCCGGCAGCACGCCGAACCCCATAACGGTGGTGCGCGACGCGAAGATGCGCACATACAGCATCGCGGTGTCCGAGAGCCCGATGTCGTCCTCGGCGACCTCGCCGCCCACGTCTTGGACGCAGCAGACGTTCCCCGAGACGCCTGACGCGTTCAGCCCGATGTGGTCGGCGGGGCCGGGGCAGACGATGCCTGCGGAGTCCTCCGAGCCCGAGCCCGCGCCCCCGTCTTTGAGACCGAACTCAGGGCCGACGGCGTCGTCAAGGATAATGCTGGGGCCGCGCACAAATCTGACTTCGACGGCGCCTGGGACGAAGGAGTCGACGCTCTCGCCTATCGGCGAGAACGGGGAGTCGACGGCTGTGTCGAATGACACATTGCAGTATCCTCTCAGTGCGTTCATGGCCGACTACGAGCACAGTCCGCCTGTGCCGTTAGCTATCATGAAGGATCTACCGAATGTGCCTCCTCCAACACCTCCTGCGTTTGTGCAGTCCAAAGAGACGTCCGAGGGACGGCCAATAACTGCACCGACGCGCCGATCGCCCGATATCGAAGTGGACACTGTACAAGCCAATGTACGCAAGCCTTCTGGGCCATCGGAGCTCGCGCCTCCTGCTTCTACCGCTCTATCAGCGCCGTTGATGAGCACTTCTTTTGTGCCCCCTCCGGCACCACCACCTTTGCCTTCTGCGCCACCGCCATCACGGTCGCCACCCCCACCGCCGCGTGCGCGCTCACCACAGCCTTCCCTCGCCCCCAGTCCCGCGTCGTTCAGCCCCTCGTATGTTGCGCCACCTCCCTATCAGGCTGCGGTTTCCTCTGCGCCGTCCCAGCCTACCACTGCGGACACCCCGGTCCAGGCGTCCAATGGTCCTGTGAAGTTGGGTCAAGGGCTATCGGCTTCATCGCTGGGCTCAATCAGCGGGAGCAGCCATCGTCCGAGGACACGTCCTCCATTGCCCATTGGGCCCCGAAAGCCCAGCGCAACGGGGCCCTCCATCCTGGTGGATGGTAGAGCTAGGAACGGCTCCGTCTCGTCCATGGCGAGTATCCGCACATGCAACGAGAGTGGCGAGATGAGTGCTGGGACGTGGCGGACGTTCAGCGCGGGCATGACTGGCCCTTCGCCCAAGTTCCAGACCCAGCCGATCAAGTGGCGGGGCTACACCATGGATGCCGCGATCTGGACGTTTACTTCGCACCAACTGCAGAGCATCGTCTCGCGCGCGATCAAGCAATCTGCGGAGGCGTCGTCCATACGGCTCTTGCGGCTAGAGTCACTAGATAACGAGGCGCCGGAGGAGCTGCATCGCTTGGACATGCTCAGGATGGACATCAGGACGAGGTACAAGGCCATGACACGGAAGCGATGGTCTCTCATCGGGTCGCTGTCGGCGCTCGTGGATGGCGAGCAACCGGGGGATCCCGCGAGCGCCTGTCCACAGACGCGGCTCGCAGTAAGTTGTCGCTTGCACACCATGGTCCACTGCTCACGTAGTGCTAAGTATGAGATGTTGGTGTGACTTCGAGGTTGGTGGTGGTCTACACTTGATAATGTATGCCATATTATGCCGTGAATCGATTACAATGCTTGTATGATATTCGACATGGTGTTAAAAACATTCCAAGCACTGTCTAAGGAGATACTAGGCCGACCTGCCGTCTCACTGCTGAAAACTCGTCGGTAATCCAAGAGAGATGACTTTCTCGCGGACCAACTTCATCGGTCAAGTGCTCCCGGAGCTGTGAAACAACTTCAACGGGCACACGTACCCTACAGTCGAGACCTCCTTGGAATTTGGGGTGCTCAAGAACATCGGCTGGAACGTGTCCAGACGGCATGTTCTTTTCCGCTTGATGGCGGACGCGATGCTGATTCCAGCAAGTGCGAAAGCTATCGAGCTTACCTGAATGATCGGTGGAAATATCCAGTTGAAAAGGTCACTGCAGCGTGTTCTGTCAGCGAACACATTGACGATACATATGAGCAAGAAAATTACCGGTGCCATGGGACATTAGGGTTGAAGATGCCGTCTACTTTACCACGAAGAATGTGCTCCTTGAGATTGTGGCCCGTCTTGTCGCGCAGCCATTTCCAGAAACCTTCGATGACAGTATTGTGTACGCTCTTGAGAATCATATACGGTGGGTAAATTTGGAGATCTACGTCAGGCACTAACATTTCGCTTCAAATACATGCATCAGTTGCAGAGCTAAGCATACACAGGATATGAGCCACAACTATACTCACCGCAGAACTGTCTGGAACGCATACTGCCATCCGATCTCCGAGCCTTTGTCAGTCGTCATTTGAAGTGGGATGCCTGGGATCGCAGAACTTGAGTATACGATCTAGTAGAAGAGCAATAAAGTGATGCGCACATCCTGTCTCTAGTATAAAATCCAAGAAGACATGGCCCAATGCAGCCGCTGTGCGACAGTCAGGTAGCACTCGAAGCATCAGCAGAGCATCTGAGTATTTGTCCTTATAGCCATAAATCGGTAGTCCAACGTCAAGCCCCATTTTCAGGGCTTGGGGCGCTAACTTTTCATGTCCATCCGCTGAAATTTCGTGGAACGGTCCAATAGACGATAGCGGCCGACGTTCGATTTTAGGCTTGTTTCGATTCCCCGGAAATCGTTGCACAAAGCCCTCGGGACGATGTGTGTGCATGGTTTCACGAATAGTGTCCCTGTTAGGACAAAAACTGAGTCAAATTTGGGCCCCTTGAAAGCGGCAGTACCAGCCGCACAGCGTACCTAGGAAGCATGATATCCCGGTCCTTGAGCACTCCCTTGAAATGGTTTGGGCCATTGGAATTGCTCATGTCCTTGTCTATCTCATCAAGCAGGGCTTGGTTCGCTTGTTCCGGCGGAGCAATCTGTCGACGAACAGACGGAATCGCATGTTTACGCTCGAGCTCATTCAGTTTGGACTTTCTGTTGCAGCAAAATCATGAGGGGTGTCAGTAAATTTGCGGCGCATCCCACGCCATAACCATACTTACCCGATTGAGAGGCCGTGATCATCACACAATCTTGCCAGCTTCTCATTTTGTGATAGACCACGACGTGCATATTTGAGCAGGGTTTCCTTCAACGTCTCGTCTGGCGGGTCCGTTGGGAGTGAGTGTGTTTCACTAGCATCTTGGCAGCTGCTGTTTTACTTACAGTTCTTTTCACCGTAGCCATTTTTGCCGTTGTGATTAGGCATCCAGTACAAGTCTTAGGATGTTGGTTTGTGCGACCCGGCAGCTTGAGCAGTGCGAGAGACAGCTGGAGACGTTTGCAATCCAACACTAGACCCGGTGCCGCTGCGTGAGTTTGGGTGAGGATTGGAATCAAAAGAGCTGTGACGCGTTGACGAGTCGCATACTGCAAACAGTCGGCTACCTGGCTTTGCCGTACCGCCGAGACGGCAGGATTGTAAATTTCAAGCAGCCTATAAATTCCCTCAATGCTCACTTCATCCTGAGTGCAGTGGACTCTCATTCTCTCTCCATTACGGCTTGCTCGCCTGCTGGACGCGCTGAGCCTTTTCTTCGATTCTTCACTAAGTTCGTCTCTAACACTACTTTGGCAGCATCCTGACTCCTACTTCGTTCTAGTATGCCATCCGACTCAGAGTGTAGCGACTGTGGACAGACGTTCATTCTGCAGGAAGGCCCGGGACTTTGCTGCAAATGCGCCAAACTCAGCGGGCACAAGCATGACTCGGAAGAATACGCTGACATTAGGGTGCGTCACATTGCCTTCCCGTTTACAAGATACCTCACACATTCATCATACAGAAATGGCCGCAATGTATCATATGCGGTGTCACACGCCGAAACCTTCCTTCGGGATCTCATGACATAGCGCAGACGTGTGGCTTTCCGAAACGCAAGAATCTAGTCGGACAGGTGACAAAGGGTGGTGCGTTGACAGCTTCGTTTGTATCTATGCAAAGAGTTGACACATATCTCATAGCCTCAGAACCACCGACAGGGCCATCCAAACCACCTGGCCTCTCGGTGGCCGAGTCTCATCGCGAGCGAACGGATGCGGTGCGCCAGCGGATGAAGCTTCAGCCGGCCAGTAATCATCATGCTGGCCTTAGCGGAACATCGTTGAATACGGCCACTTTATTGGCTCACCAGAGTGCTGGCGGGAGTCCTGGTGAGCAGAAGGCCATGGTTTGTTGGCAGGTATGTCGCTAGTCGCTTTCTCATTAGATTCGAAGCTCAACATCACTATCTTAGTCTATCTACTAGGTCAGGGTTAGTAATAACCCGAAGCAGATCAACAATGACCTTCCATACGGGAACAAGCCATGGGCTTATTCAGTATGGCTATCAGGTAGCACTTATAATTGACCTCCCTATATTGACACGGTACTAACTTAGTAGAACCTGTTGGAATAGATATCAAGGAGCACGTTCTTCAGCAGATTGCCGGGGATTGGAACCGCAACGGAGCCGCTCCTCTCAAAACGTAAGTTAGTATGCATGTCGTGCCAGTCTAGTATTTGCTTATGATACATTTCTAGTGAAGAGGTATCGTTCCGTTGGTCCGGAAACCGTGTATTTGAGAAGGACACGTCAACGATGAAACTGGGAGATTTCGTGGCATTTCATCAGACTCCTACAATGTCATTCTACTTGGAAAAGGTTCCTCCCGTATGGAAGAGCCATGCCAAGGGGAAAGCACCATGCCTTTGCTTCGAGCTGTACGTCGATCACCACTCTGTACGTGCCCATTCTGTACTGCGACCAAATGTTCTTGCGAGCTCACGTACTTTTGACCACGTGTAGTATTCAAAGAGACTGCGCAAAGCGGCACGGCACCGCGCAGGAGCAGCAAGCGACTCAGATGGGTCCGACGAGGACGATGATCCATCTACCGACGCTATGGTTCGCTCTATGGTGCGTGGTGCGCCGAAGCGTTCCCGACCGCTCGAGGATTCATCGGAAGCTAACAAGCGTCCACGTGGTAACTTTTCTCCAACGATTGTGGCAATCTGTACCTTTTTAACGACCTGCATTTCTGGGTCCTAGTACCGGGGCTGCATCCCAGTTCAAGAGCACATTCAGGGCTTCCAGTCACGCGGGCCTAGCGACAATCCAGAAACGAAGTGACATCACACTGAAGCAGATCAAATGCATCGTCAATAACGAAAACGGACAGTATGAATTTGAGGATACCAATGTTGTGGTCAAGGGCGCTATTCGCGACAAGCCTTTCAGTAGTGGTGCGATGAAGCACGTATACGACGTATGAGCCTCGTTTCATTTCGCATTTTGTAGCAGGCAGTAGTACTGATGACCGTCTACAGCTCCTCGCTACATCAGGAAACCTTTAGTCGTCTGAACTGATCTGAACGCGCTGAAAGCACTGAGATCGACTGAAAATTGGGAATAATCCTGACCGCTGCTCAAATTTGCGTGTTCAGAATGTGTTCCGAGACTCAGAATGTACATTGTGAAGTCAGATTTTCGTTGCAAAGATTTCATAGGTTATTCTAAGGTCGTTCAGACAGTCAGACCCGAGTCAGACCGCACTCAAACTCTGAGCCGCGATGACTTGCACATACGAAAAAGCTAGAATGTCATATTCACAGTACAACTAATACATACAACTCGAAATATCTGGCGCTCGCAAACGTGCACCCAGGCTCACCTGGACGAGAACATTCGATTATCTGAGCCACACTGGGCATACAATTTAGTCAATATCGACGGATACTCATGCACTACAGAGCGGCGGCTCACCTGAGCTGTCACATACCCAGGCCCATGTGCGTCTTGTGCACATTTGTACTTCTCTTCGTCTTCGTGGGCAAAGCCCCGCGCGCTGTAGTTCACGCGCTGCGAAACTTGCAGGCGGGCTTGCGCGCCCCCGGGAAATTGTCGTAGCGTAGGTCTTGGGGTTGCACTAGAAGACATGTGTGGTGATGAGCAAATAAGAAAGGGCAGCGTAGACATAATCTCCTTAGTTGAAGGCTAGTTGAAGGCGAGGCGGCAAGTGGGCGAGAGGAGCAGCGTGCAGGGTGCAACGTTCAACGTCGTTGGCGCAGACGTTGCACAGACGAGTCGCAAACGTGGCTAAGTAATATTCAAGCTCCGCTCGAACTACATTTTGCCACGTATGTATCCTTGTAAGTGTCCGTCGTTTTCGCGGCCAACTTCGACGTTCTGTTCCAACATTCCCTTTTCTCCTTCGTCCGGTCTCTGGTTCGGTGTCTGCTTTCAAGAAGCGTACGCCTGGCACCTGCACTCGCCTGTGTCCCCAGAGGTGTCGCACGCAACTACTGCCCCGATAGGACTCTGGGTAAGCTGCACGGGAGGTGCGGCTCAGCCATAATGTATGTTTACAGCCTTTCATCCACGGACGACTGAACTAAATATCATTCGTTGCTTCCTGGTCGTTGCATAGGCCATCTACCCCAATCATGCAAACTACAAGGGTAGATGACAGGAATCTCGTAAGCCCTGATCGTGTCGCGTCGCCGCTGCACTTGAGGTCTCACAGATTCGGTACGCTATGAACTCCTCGCGTATCCAGTATAGTAGTGCTAACCTACGAACAGTTACATGGACTGTCAGCTGCTTGGCTATGAGTGGAGAGCTAATAGACTGAGTGAGGACAAGGACACCGGTGAGCCCTACGAGCACTGCGATGGGTACATGCTGACAGCAGAGAGATTAGCCAAGGACTGTCTTCGGGGTGCGATACTAATTCCATGCTCGCCCGAGCTGGTCTGCACTTTATTCCTCCTCGTTTTCGGTAGTCCGCACGTAGTCACACATGTTTTGTATTAGCCTACATTGAATATATATCCTTCATGCTGTACTACCGATGTCTGAGCTAAAATTTATGGATCTGAATTCCGTCTAAAGCTGTCTGAATCCCAGTATGAAAGCGGTCTGAATTAGGTCTCTGAACTACCTCTGAGAGGATAATTGTCTGATTTTGGTCTGAAGAACGGTCTGACAGCATCTGAAGTCAGAAGGGGACCTACTGAACTCAGACACCGATCTGACCGTCTGACCGTCTGAAATCAGGGGTTTCAGACCGTTTCAGACGGTTTGACTTTTCCTGATGTAGCGACGGCAAGAGCTACGTCGCCAAGCGCTTCTATAGGATCAGCGAGAACGAAACAGCACACGACCCTCTTTTTGATGATGAGGAGTCACGGATTGCTGCCACTGTACCCATCGAAGACAATGAAGTACAGCTCCAGTGCAAGCTTGCACGTCTTGCATGGGGTAGGTGGTTTTTGCAGAAGTTTTACGCGCACGCCAGATCCGTTAATGTTCATGTGGATTCCGGTATGTCATCTCGTCCGATTCCCCATCACTGCATGTACTGCACTCAAATCCGCCATCAACAGACATTGCGTTTGCGGGAGCATTTCTTGGGAAAGAAATTGAGTGCCCTAGCCGTGCATCTGGCGTCGACACAATCGACGAAGATACCAAAGGCCTGACCTGGCTAATAGAAGATCGGCGTCCGCAAACTGTAATCCGCTTTAGTGGAACACTTGACCACCGCACTCTCCGACGCGACCTACGATCGGCGACCATCTCTGCTTTTGCTCACTTCGTTTGGGGTGCTAGCCACCGTAATTTTGTCTTTGCTGACCTTCAAGGTAAGACAAGCTCTTATCCTTCGTTCATACAGTGCTCTTGACATGCAATGACAGGAACACCTCATCCGGTCAGAGGCAAAGACGGTCTGATTTTGTTCGACCTGATGACTCATTCTCTTGCGGGGTATGGCATTGGCTCACGGTGTTTTAGACTATGTGCTCATTATTGTAACATCAGGGATACTGGCGTCGGGGACTTCGGTCGTGAAGGAATTCTCACCTTTCTTCGTGACCACTCATGCAACACAGTTTGCCGCGATCTTGGTCTGGATCGTTCGATGCCTCTCGAATTTGCAGAGTCCGACAACCCACAGAGCTCAAGTGGCGAGGATGAGGAGGCGGATGGGGAGAACGAAGAGGGAGCTGACAGGTAATTACATTGCTTGGACAGCCGTGAATCGGACATTCTCGAACACTCAACTACATTGATACCTACGTATATCTCACAAAGAATCTTATATCCTTCTAATGGTCTTCGTATGATCGCGGCATCAGCTTCAAGTAGAATAGAGAGCAGGGTAAGCTATAGTAGTCGAGGGACATGCCAGAGAGCAGTACGAGGCCCGTGCCAGTGGTCCATTGCGACTGAGCTGTCATTGAAGAGTACGCGGGTCTCTCGACTCTTGAGCAGAGGCGCGGCTAAGGATGGCTGGCAGCTTGTACATGCGGAAGATGGTAGCGGGCAGTTTACTTCCAGCCCGTCGGCTGCCTCGGGCGAGCATATTGGCATTTCATGTGCAAGACAAGTGTGCGTGTCATTGAAGGACAAGAGTATTCCTGATTTATAAGGCCTACTATAGTGAAGGGGACAAGAGAGGCAGTGCTGCGCATTGTGGCCGTAACATGGATGGCGATACATTTGCCAAGTGCATGTGTTCATGGGGCCGCTTTGACAGAGCTGCACCGCACCGCGCCCGCAATTGTACGGGAACATATGGTAGCGGCTATGAAGTGTAAGCATTGAATGGAGTTGTCATTCAAAGCAAACTTACCCATCACGATGACGAGCGGCCAGCGCCGCTCGCGTTGCCAGTCTATGAGCTTGAAGTACGCATCGACATGCTCGAGAGCATGGCTAATCCGTGGTCGAGGGGTTGCACTGCGCCCGTAGTGGCAATCACGCGCATACACGGGACAAAAAGCAAGGGCTGTATACAACCTGAACATAAGTGTAAGCATAGGAAACACCGGTGATTAAAAACCAATTTACTCATAGTGACGAGCAGCCGCTAGCTACTCGCGGGATCTTGATCCATTATACTTTCTTTGGGGGTCTGGCGAGGCGCGGGAAGTGGTGCACTCGATAGCAACAAGACGGCGAAGTGCCGCGGGATGTGACACAGCAGGATGGCTACACAACATGAAGAGCTTAGCATGGCTAGTAGGGGTGAAAATTGAGTCAAACCTACCTACAGAGTTACGGCCGACCTGCAGCTGCTCACGCGCTACATGAATCCGAGTCTAGCGCACACCCGCGGGGGGTGGCGGGGTACGCTCGTGAGCTACAACGCTACAAGGCCTGCAACGACTGAATCAGGCTGGTCTTGGGATACTTGACGCAACGTAACTTGTCGTGTGCAGAGCCGATTGGAGGAGCGAGGCAGGGCGCTGACGCGCGCGATGGCATCTATAGCAAATGGCACATTTAATCTTCAAATGTTTGCTCGTTAAGACATCCATTAGACGGACCTATCTTGGTCAACTGTGCATATGCAATACCACATTTGCTCACTTATAATTATGTGTATGACAGGTATTATAACACAGACGGGAACAGGAGGCAGCGGTATGCGCCACGGAGTCTCATGGTGCGCAAGTAAGGAGACGCGAGCAACGAGGTACAAAATAGTGATGAACACACATGAGCACAAGACCCAGAGACTGCTCTACTTCAAACGGGATGCGGTTAGCATTTGTTCACGGTGAAAGACCTTGTAATCGCACCTCCGCATCCCAGCGACCACGACCGTCCTGGAAGATACTCTCATCACGTCTTCCGGTGTTGGCACACATGAGCATTGGGGGTAAGTATGGGTCCTAGGGTATACAGAGTGAAGCAATGATATTGTTGATCACAAGGTGATCGTGCGCTGGGCGCTTGAGATACCACAATTTAGACCGGTTACCGTCTGTCCATTAGAAAGGCGAGCTTGTCGATAGACAGACCGGCCGATCTGGGTTTAAAAATGGCAGTGGATTTTTTTTCGAAAAAATTCCCTTTTCCAGTGGTCAGTAAGCCCCTGTGCTGATGCACGAGCCGCAAGAGTAAGCAGTCGCGTCGACGCGCGAAAGTACCTACCTGCCTGTATCTCTGCGACATGACCGGGGGCTTGTAGCTTGGTTTCCACCTCGTATCCCAGTCTCGTTTACGAGCAGTCTTGCTGATCGTCTTAGAAGAGCCAGGGAGCCGTTTACCAGGTGAGGTTGGCTGTATGAAGTGCGCAGGCAACAGAGGTGATACTGAATCAAGCAAGGAGGTACGGGATGGTGTAGATGACGCTGTAGAGTTCTCGTCTTGAGGGTAGCGGGCCCGGTGGACGCCCGAGCCAGAGACAGGGGTAGGGTACGACGATTGGCTTGTCGACACTGGAGTCCGAAGGCTTGTCGTGTTCGGAGCATTCGCGGGTGTCGGGTCCGTAGTAGGTCCACTGAGGAAGATTTCGGGCATTTCAGAATATGGCAGCAGCGATTATTGAAGCAGTGAAACGAGGACGATGGTACGATTGAAAAGCAGAGGATACAATGTACAGCAGGCAGGATAGGGGCTTATTGGCCACTGGAAAAGGGAATTTTTTCGAAATAAAATCCACTGCCAATTTTAAAGCCCGATCGGCCAGTCTGACTATCGACGCTTGCTCATAGTCAGACGGGTTACCAGTCTAACCACAATTGTGAACACGATGATATACCAGGCTCAAAAGAACTAATAATCAACGCACATCTGACAAGCCGTTAGAGCGAGAGAGGACTGGAGTTGACCTGGGGGTGCATGGCGGATAGCAGCGTGATGGTGAGGTAGTCGCTGTCGTAATCGACGAGGTAGGCCTGTAGCTTGAGAGTCGGAAAGGTGAATGGCTCGCCGTCGAATAGCCGAAATCCGCCTCACGAGTTGAAAATCGAAGCGTGGCGATCTCGCCTACCGTAGTCTCGTCTGAATCTGGCCATTTCGTTGCTTTCACCCCCTGTGCACTGTGCTTGACTTGCTTTTTTTCTAAGTGCCCTCGGACGTTGCCCTAAGTTAAAGTAAGTATATGACAAATACATGCCGTTTGCACAACGTTTGCACGTCGATTCCGAATGCGCCACGTCTCTTCCACCACCATCTGTCGCCGACTTTTTCCAAGTGCCCCCAGCGACAGTGCCATCCAGCTCGACCAAAGGCGATCCCGACGACGACTAGCGGCTAATGAAGACCCTCAAGCGAGCCCCGCTAGGCCGCTGCTCGCTTGCAGCGGCCTCGACGTTGTGGTAGTCTAGTAATACGTGGGTATAGGTATGTGCTCGGCACCGTGGCGCACGCTGCACGTACGCCATTTGAGGCTTACCGGCTTTTGTGCATAGGTTAGGCTCGACTAGAGCCACTTCGTGTTGTTTATTGCGGGCTCGGGCGCAGGGCTCGGTGGGAGACGCCGCCTGCCGTGTTTGCGCCGCGGTGCGTTTTGTCAGCTCGCATAACACTGGTGCGCTGTAGCTCGGGAGAGGTGGCCCCGAATGTCCGCAGCAGGTACGTGCATGCTGCATTATATGTTCTAACCAATTCTGACGCTCATCGCTCCCCACATTCAGGCCTCGCCAAGCGAGCACAGTCAGTACATGCCAGCCCATGGGACAGCTTCGACCCGATGTCCTAACGGCAATGGGGTAGAACAGTGGTATCATACGGCATGGGAACGGTGTTTGCAGGAAGTCTTTCGGGTAGGTAAAGAAGTAGCCATAGTTCGTAGATACATATGGATGCACAGTACGGTCGGTATCCACTTTGTAGTAGCTTTACAACCCTATGAATGAACAGTTTTCCCTGCCCAAAACCAATGGCTAGCCCAGTAACAAAATATATTCAATGATATTCGAGCATGCCACACCGTATGCGCGGACATATGCGCAACGGTGAATATTTGAAGTTGAGTAGGTCAAATAACTTGGTTATACGTGAGGTAGAGTGTGTGAACGTTCTGCGAACGCCACATATTTTGAACTAGAACTCTATCTCGTATCTCTGGCTACTCTCTCGTCGACTTCGCGACTCTAGGCTTGATCACCCTGGACTATCGGTCGACTATGGACGCGCCTACCACTTTCGGATTTGCACCAACGGCAACTGGCCACTCGAATTTCGGCACTACCTCCTCGCTAGGTCGGACTCCGGTTTTGGAGTCGACGCCGTCGTCGGACGCGACTGCGGGAGCAGAGGCAAGTAATGCAAAATGTATCATAAAGACTTCTGATAGCGCTTGGTCTAACAGGAGCAGCGACGTTCTCGCCGCCGTCAAGGACGGACAGGCAGACGGAAGGTCGACGACGAAACGCTCTATGGCCTTAGGGCACTGCGATGGTGATAGCGGCCAGTCGTCTAGAGAACGCACCCGGGACCATGTCCTTGCGCGATGCGAGCTCCCTTCCGAGTCGCCGGTTAGGACTGGCTTTGGTACACCCAGGGTCGATGTCCAAAACCCTCGCGTGGCGAGGTCGGATGATCAGAGTCGAGGACTCCGATCCAGAACAGACACTGAGACATCAGTCGTCGAAGACACAGGTTCTCCCTCCGAGTCGGAGGCGAGACCTGACAGCGGGAGTCGCGACCCCACTGTTACGTCCGGGGCTTATGGAGAGGATGGCTTCGAGCATCCCAAGTCCCCTGCGCGTAGCGTACATTGTGTAGCGCCTACCGCAGTAAATATAGACAATCGAAGATTCTTCCCATACTCGTTCGAGAGTGAATCGGGAGGGTCGTCCGAGCTTGAGCGAGACGACCTGGAGGATGATCGCGGCATATTGCCGGACAGCGATTCTTCAGAGATCTTGTCAGTAGACATTCCTAGCCCTTCGCTAGGGGATGTTTTCTTGCATATCGGGAGTACTACAAATCGGAACGTAGCCCGGAAATTGAACAACGAAGCTCATAATTTATGCAATGGCGTCTACGATGATGGCGAGACAGTGTACATAAGTCTGTGTGCGATTCGGGTAGCAGATGACCCCATTACCGAGGAGCCCTCTCAGCCCGGCGACTATGGAGAAGGTTACACCTCAAAGTGTAATCCTGCCAGGTCGAAAGGCAAGAGTGTTAGCCCTGTGGAATGCTTGGGGAAACCTCCCAAAACTCCTGTGCAGATTGGATGTAAATCAACCGATGAGGGTCGTGCACGCGATGAGCAGATCGCGAACGACTATGCGCTAGTGTTGCAACTCCATGAGAATCTTGAACGCGAGCGCGAGCGCGTCGCGGGTCTGGAAACACAGCTGCGTCAGTTCCAGGAACGACTCGTACGCGACCGTTTAGACAACGGGTGTGAGCGTTCTAAAGGAACCCCGAGTCGTGAGCACCAGCGGGAAAAGAAAAGTGAGAAGAAGAACTCACCGGATACTACTAGTGCATCAAGGCGGGGCACGACGAAACACGAGGCTGCGAGTAACAAGGCCGACAAGCGCTATGAGCGAGCGTCGTCACAGATGCCGCGCACAGGCTCAGTGCGCCGGGCAATGCGGGGCGGTGTCGGAAGCGATTTGACGGACTCGGACGGTCCGAGTGCTATGTCGTATCCGTCTTCGAAGTCGTCTAAGCGCGGTAGAAAATCCGTCAAACGGTCGAGGCGGTCGAAAAGGAGGAGCCCGAGTAGCTCACCGAGCGGTTCGAGCAGCTCGTCAGCCGATTCCGACCAGTCGGATTCGGATTCGCACACGGATATCTTCAGCCGCGAGCCCGAGAGCGACCACTCAAGTGATTCTGACAAGACACGCCGCCGTAAGCACGAGAAGCGTCGAAAGTATAGAGCTAAACTCGCCGCATTGAAGTACCAGCAATCCTTCCTGAAGATTGATCCGCCCTTCGTGTACGAGGGTGAACCAGATGTGCAGCTCTACAAGAAATGGATTCGCGAGGTCAGGATGTGGCTAGTGTTCTCCGGATTGAAAGGCCGGAAGCGTATGCTTACCTTGGGCAAATATCTTGGAGGGCGCGCGTACCAATTCTACGAACGCGATGTTCTTGATCGCCGCAAGAAGTACTCGTTGAGTGAATTCTTCGAGAGTTTATTTGACCACGTCTTTCCCGTTGATTTTCGGGCGCAGCAGCGTGAGCAATTCGATGCGTGCGCGCAAGGATCGCAAACGGTCCGCGATCATCTGCAATCACTGCAGGTCATCGCGAACACGGTCGGGGATCTAGATGAAAAAGACATTGTGCTCGCATTCTGGCGGCGTTGCAAACAATATTTACGAATTGAACTTACCAAAGCCGGGTACAGCCCCGAGTCCATCTCACTGTCGAGGCTCGAAACTCTGGCGGTTCAATTTGAACAATCCTACAACATCGTCTTACGCGAGTCAGCTCTCAGCACAGAGACGGTAGAATTCAAAGATACCTCCGGCAGCGAATCCGAACCGGAATCCATAGGACGTCCGGAGCCTTGGGATGATGATGCCGAAAATGTCGAGAGTTCAGACCCTGCTGACAGTGGAACAGAATCAGCGAAAGGTCACGACAGTGAGGCTACGAGCGAGCCTGAAAGCATACCTGAAGGGGATGAGGATGAGGAAGAAAGTGATGACGCGCGAAGGACGCGGCTTCGCGCGGAAGGGAGATGTTTCCGATGTGAGGTCAAGGGACACATCGTCAAGGACTGCCCGGAACGGTTTGCGTACCAAACCACCGTTCACGCGGCAACCCTAATCGATAGCACCGACGACCCCGTACGAGACGCTCTCAGATGTGGACACTCACTAGGCCTATTTGCGATGTGCACACCTGATCTTGACAATGACCCTGGCACCCTGACGGCGTGCTGCACCGATACGGTCAGATCGGAGGGCGCGATATCACGCTTGCGTATACGCACCGATGAACAAAGTGTAAAGACGTCAAATCCGCGCCCGAACTGGGCGCCGTTCACGACCCAGAATTCCGGAAACGGCTCTAGGAAAACTCGGAGGGCGCGCACCAAACCTTGGAAATTGTGCGTCGGACGCGTCGAGCGTACTACGAACCATGCACGTGAGGACGGCGAGGGTGCTAGAATAGATAACGACCCACCTATGATGAGAAACACGCCAAGAAACCACGAGAAACGCGCCACATCGAGTGCGTTGTATTTTGTCTTCGTTTATTTGATTTTTGTGATTAGCCTTTCGTCGACACAGGCCGTGGCATTGACACTGGCCCTAGAGGTGTTGCAAGTGCGTAGAATTTTGTTGGAGATGTTCCTGTGGTGGCAGGAACATGGAGGGCGTATGTAGCGTCCGTGGATTCGAGTCCGACGAACCACGTGTCGTACTGCCTTTTTTGTCCATAAGTCATATGCTGCGATGGCCGTATGGTCTGAAGGACCATATGCTCAAGGACCACCGCCATATGCTGGATTATTCAGCTGCGTCTTGGCTGAGGTATATAAGTAGTTTAGATTTTGTGTAGCTAGTCAGAGATTTTCAACTTGAGGATTTCGACAGTTCTTTCGTTTTTTAAGTCTCTCCGTGTGAACGTTCTGCGAACGCCACATAGAGGTAGAAGCATCAGACAGTCATCCGACCTAAAGCCCAAACCCAGTACTGTCAAAAGACGGCCTGCAAGTTTCCCATTCTGTCATCATCAACTAGGTAATATATCCTCAAGTAAAAGCATAAACAACGATGTATGCAGAATGTCCTATTTTTTCTGCATCTTCTTCCACTTCTTGGCATGCTCAGCCTCCAAGCCCGTGTCATATTGCAGATCCCAAATATGTTTTTGGGTGGAATGGGAATTGGATAGTATCTCTGCGCAGACCGAACATTGATAGCCACCTTCATATGGAGTGAAGACGGCATACACTTTTTGGTGGCCACGTTTCCAAACAAGCTTATGCTTGTCAGAAGGTCGAGCACTCTTAAACGGTACAAAGGGTTCGATCTTCCATCCCTTCTCATTGACAGAGCCAACCTGGATACCAAGTACAGGTCAATTGTAAGTTAGAGGCCAGTAGAACATTTCAGACCTTGGAAGCCTCTGGCTGATCATCAGTACCCTGATGGTCGTGTCGCTGAGGCAGATCTAGACGCACATAGATAAATCAGAAAAACGACAAGAAACAGACATTTTAACATACCGTCATGGCCTGTATGAGGAGGTTCCCTATTGTTATCACCCTGCAACTTTATGTCCACACTGACAGCATCCCTACTTTCTTCGATCGCCTCAGCTTGATATGGTGGCGGTGTAAGAGCAGGAGGGCTTGGGTAGTTGGTCGGTGCTACAGGCTCAGCATCGAGTGTATGAACTATATCTACACCTGGTGTCAAGTCTAAGGTGATCGAAAAAATCATCTCAGGTTAAGCTATCTGTCAAGAACAAAATGACATACGTGGGGAGGATCTTCCACTTATGTGAGAGGGAGGAGAGGGAGAGCCTTCATCAGCCACTTGCGATACCTCTTCTCCTGTACATTGAATGTAAATGGAGACCCATAAACCAAAAGATTTTGCTACACACTTTGCCCCCAAAGCGCCTTCAAGCTGCTGTGTCTGAAATTTTCGAAGGGATGTGCTTTACCAAAATGCCTGCGGAATCTCCTCATGTCTGGGTGGGAGAAGTCGCAACCCGGCAACGGGCAATGTATTTGCGCCGTACAGCTTGCACGCTCAACTGGGTAAGCCTTATCAACCTCATCTAGGCAACGCATCAAATCAAAAGCCTCGAGGGTCGAACACAACAACCTACCTGGGCTGATATCGACGATTATACAGTATTCGCGTGCGTGACACCATCTCAGGTGCTCTTTCATATTCATCTTTGAGTTCTGTTTGCCACAAAGATTACAAACAGGCCTATACCGCACCAGTTGATGTGAGCAAGCTACAGGGACATACAAAACCGATGCGCTTACATTAGTGGAAGTGGAGTCAGAGACTCAGAGTTATGCTGGCACTGGCAAATATGCGGGCGAGGGACAAGCGAGGGAAAAAAAATAAGAGTTAGGAGTTTGAATTTGCGGCATTCTCTATTTGGTTCGAATGCTATCAGGTGATTGGTGAGTGCGCCTCTACCTCACGTACATACTAACAACCACTACCATCGACACGATCCTCATATACGATCCATTACTCATTTCTTACCTGACAAATCTATCTTTTTACTCTAACAAAGTCGTCCTACGCTATCTTAAAACCCACTGCCAAACTTTTCTTCACAAAAATCCGCCCACGTCGTCGTTAAAACGCGTTTTTTCGGCTCGAACACGACACTCCGAACCATTTCTTGCTGTTCTCGGGTCCATCCTTGTCTACCGTCCTCATTTCTTGCAGTCCCCGACTCCATCCCAGTCTACCGTCCTCCTCAATTTGCGATGGCGGTGGGCATCACGCCGCCCGCACCGCCATGCCCGCAAAAACCACCCCCGTTCAAACCATGCACCCCACAGCCATGCATCCTTGCCCTCTTCGAGGTCGACGACACCGGAGCGTATGTCATACCACGTAAAACCCCGACGATAAAGCACGCGTCGAGGACATCTCAGTTTCCGCGCCGCCCCACCCCATCCAGCAATGATGCCCTCGAACTCTTCTTTCTCTCGCGTCAAGTCGAAGGCGCTCGACGCGCGCAGCGCTTAACTCAACAACGCGTAGCTCGGCTCGAGATTGACTTCCTCGAGCTCGAAGCTCGGCTGCAGTCGCTACTTGCTCGCATGCAGGACGAACCAACATCCGCATCCATCGTACAGCACCACAACGAGTACAACACTTTGCAGACCGCACCTCTAGGACATCTATAGGGACGATTATGCAAGCCTTCGGGTGTCTATGATGCGCTGGTAAGCCCCTGCCTCCTCCCCTCCAGCTTTTGTGGTGCATTGCTGACATTTTAAGCCGTCAGATAACAATGAAACAGGCTGTACATTCAAGGCATCCACCTATAGACCCTAAACGACAGGTATATGGACGTGTTGAGGTGTTTTTCACGGTACATAGTTCGCTTTTTCTATTATGGAGTAAACATGTACATGGCACACTAATAAAGCCCCTTGAGATTGAATTGAGTGCACAGGAGTGCATTGATACATGTGCAAAGGTAGAATAACAAAGAAATTTAAGAAAAAGACAAAGAATTGATGAAATAATCGAGCTCGTTGTCGACAACAGCGAGCAGCGTATAATAATATGCAACGACGACGACGACGCGCCGGTACTTAGTGCCGGAGGAACGCGTGCTGACATAATGATGCTACGCCTGTGTGCGTTGATGAACCTACAGTGATTCCCCTGGCTCGTTATTTAAGAATTATTCGCTAATTAAGCGCTCACCTCCGTGTATGATGAACTCGATCGGCTCCGTGAAGTTGCGCTGTCGGATCAAGTGAACTCACGGCGGCCGACAGCTCGACGCACCTTCAAGGGTGTGTACACCGACGATGTGCCCGAGCTAGCTATTTTCCCGTTCATGAGGTCACAGGTGTGGTACGACCGTGTGGTGAAGAAGAACAAGCAGTTGATGCGGTCGTTGACGGAGTTCAAGGACAATCTGGACTGGAGGGCTTTCCTCTATCCGTCGAGGCACCGGCGACTGCGGCTACAGCTCATTGATGCTTTTTTCGTGCTATGTTGCTCTGATCGATGCCTGCTTATTCTTGGTGTCCGCGAATTTTCTTTGCTTCCGTGTTGTTGCACTGTCTCGTTTTCGTGTTGTCTGAGTTGAATGTCGAGCCTCTGTGATAGTAGATTAATTGAAAGAAGGTTCGTGTATTATCGCAGAGGGACAGGTGAAGGACTGAACAGGAACACGGCGGAGTGAAAAGTGCGATAGACAGGCCAACGTTAACAAGATAGGCAGGCGCATATGCGGTCAAGCCACGGTAACACCCTAAGTTTGATTTTGTTCTTGTCAGATCAAGTATATGCAGCATAAATTCTGCACGTACACGAGAGAGACCAGCGGTAACCCAGAATTTGACACCAGGGATGTCGAGTGCATCCTCATCCTCGTCCTCGTTGTCCATGTCCTCAAACTCGGCGCTTTTAACGGCGCGCCGCTGGTTGACGGTTAAACGGCATGCTTGAGATAAGATGTCCGAAACTGAGACAAGGGTCGGAGGTCCAAGGTCAAAATCACCAAGATATTTGTCGCAATACCACACGAAAACCTCCAGCTCCGGGATGTAGTAGCCGCAGTGAGTTAACTGAAACTCGGGAATAGAATGACACTTACTAAGGGTCCCAAGCACTTGTGTCGGTGTTCGTCCGTCGGCGAAACTAGCGCATCCTAAAGACCGTTGAACGCCCTTCGAATTTTGCTTGCTGATGGATTATTATCTTGAGGACTTGTCCGACATAGCGAACTCCACCGTAATCCGCTTGTACAATAGATGCTGAGGCCTTGGTAAGGGAGGAGGACGGTATGATACGACGTCCGTCAAAATGATGTGGTCGTGGAACTGTGCGCACCCGTTCACATAGTTGGGCAGGGTAGCGTTGGTTGATTTGGACCGTCCTATAATGCGCGCATCACTATCGAGGCTATAGTAATACGAGACGAACAGATCCTGCTGTGCCACTGTTACAACTTACGACCAAGAGAGGCCGGAAACTTACGGCGTCTAAATATTCATGTATCTGGTCGACCTCTCGAAGGACCTTTTTCTTCGACGTCCGTTGACGCAATACGTTGGGTTTGTCACACGGACATTTTACCAAGACAACGTCCCAAATACATTGCTTTGAGATCAACCTGAGGTCACTAGTACTTTCAAATGTCTACGCGAGGTCTGCGCCTCAACCAACCCCAGCGGCGGTACCAAGAGGCCCCGAGGTCGACTCTACATGCAACACAAACATTGCAGAATCAACGGCCTCAATAACCTTCCTCTGGCACAGGCTGGGACCTCAGCACCTTCGAGCTGAATATACGTGCACGGACTCACATATTGAGTGGCCCAACGGGCAAGGGCCCTTTGCGAAGTGGGTACTTACGTAATCTCGATACCCGCGTCGTCGAGTCCGAGTCCGTCGTCAAGTCCACTTCCCTCTGTTCCACCACCACCGCATCTCCCTCCTCTTGATCCCCTATCGCAAACGCGCGCCCTTCCATTCTCTACTTGCGACAGCGGCCCATGGTGGACACAGCCTCCAACGAGGAGCATTTTTGTGCTTGTGTGAGTCTCGTTATAACCCATGCACGGCCAGCTGCTACTTACTCCTTATGCACAAAATCGAAATCGGCAACCTACGCTGAGGTACGTCCGTATTTTAGTTTCTATCAAGCATTCCCGTCAGCTTTGTGGACAGCAGGTCCGCAGCAATGTGTCCGACTCGTACCAGAGCGCGGCTGGAGTCGTGTTTCTCAATGTATGACTTCCGTGAAGATTGCATGCTGATTTGTTGGTTCCAGAAGTCTTTGTGGGCCCGCGTTATTGGTGGGGATGTCGTAAGTGTGCTAGGATGTTGTGAATAACGAGTCGAGCAGGCCGACTCAGGATCTCGCTACGGTGGTGCTGTCGTCGTTCGACGTCACCGACGCGGGTCGCGTTTTTCTGGTACGTTTTATAACTTTCTAAGTCCGTATAGAGATAACATGCACATCAAAGCTTGTCTGTGACATGTATGCTGCCTGTGGGGTGCTCGTTTTCGGCCCCTGTGCTACACTGGGCTGAAGGAGTGCCCAAGGACGACAACGGTCTCGCTCGCACCCCAGATTGTCAAGGGCGAGCTGGTATTCGGCGCAGTGCGTATCCCTCCTTTAACGACATACGCGCTTATGTCGCTGATCTCTCCACAAGGAGGCCTCTGTTTTACCGGCGCACTCAGCTTTAGCCCGAGGAACCGCTGCGCGGACTGCTCACACGGCTATGCTCGCCGCTCTGACCAACGTCCCCGCTTCCGCGAAGTCGGCATCAACGCACTCCACGTCAAGCTCCGGGCGAGTGGTGGAACGAGTCTCAAGTCGCCTGGCCCAGGTACGCGGGGTACTTGCTTTCGCTGGCGTGCGCGCGCTGGTCGCATTGAGGGATGTCACCCCCCTGCGCCGTGGGCCCTTTTTCACCGATGTCGCAGATTCGCCACTGGCCCGATGCGGGTCAAATGTGCAGACCGCTTCCCAGCTTTGCATCCTTTCTGTGTTCGTTTCAATCCTGTACTTAAATACTGTCATGTATATGCTCCCCAAGCAGTATTTACAGAATTGAGAGTTGATAACCTGCTTTCTGTGGCCGCGCATTGAGATCCCAGAATCAAATGAGCATGTTCAATACACGGTCCATCCGATATTCACAGTAAGATGTCAACTCCCAATGGCTTTGAGCGAGCATAATTTATTGCGAGCAGGATATCAGGCAGGACGTCCGAGATTAATATCAATTGAATTGGTAGAATGTACAGCTGGGCAATAATACTACATTCTGTTGTGAACTGTCCGACAATACAACCTATGGTTTGTCGTTGCCTCGCCTCCGCTTCCTGGACTTCGACGGTGCGATGACACGCTTAGCGTGCGTGCTCAGCGTGACCTGCCAATCCGGGACGTTGCGTGCTTCAATGACACTGAACTCGCTCAGTGCTGGATCGCCGTATTCGACCTTGTCAGCGTTGTATAGCTGGTTGAACGCGCTGCCCGACAGAGAGGAATGTCAGACAGACTGTGCATAGGATAGGCAGAGCGATCACATACCTATCAAGTTCTGTTCTTGTCGTGAAGTCGGTGCGCCATTTCTGCAAGGTTTCGTCGACTTTGGGCCAGAACTCTTCCTCGATTTTGGGGTAGTTGACAACATGCCAGCGCTGGATCGAACACGATAAGATACACTGAGATACTGCAAGAGGGCAGGACGTACGATGAAGGCCAGACGGATGTACAGCTGCAGCGTTGGCTTCACCATCGTAGGTCCAACGACAGCGTGTGCGAGTGCCGCAAGATTGCGGAACTTGCATCCCGGGCTGATGGATTCCGTGACCTGGGAGCAAACTGAGCAAACAGAGCCGTACCGTAAGACTATGCTGACACTGACCTTGCTCTTGATGATGTTTCGGAAGGATGTGAGTTGGTTAGTGACAATTTCGAGGACGAGTTTGGTGCGCCCCGGCTCAGAATCTGGGGGAAGCTCCGCAAGGTTGATCTCGCGCAGTGCGTTCTTTGATGAAGACGTTGAATGATCAGCCATGTTTGCGAAGGGACCAAGGTTGCTTACCAGGACGTTCTGAGCGGCTTCGCCGCGGTACGAGGTCATCGTTGGTGAGAGTAGAAAAGCTTGAGATCACGTCCGAATGCTGCTCTGTTGATGATGTATTAGACATAAGGATTGTCTCGTCAACGGTAGAGCATTGACCTTGAGGGTTTCCAGTCTTCGGCCTTCAGTTGTTGCCGCTGTAGATCACGGACTTGCAGAACACCCGAGTATAGCAGGGCCAGGTGCTCAGCCGGACCGACTGCGAGGATCAATGGCAATGCTCAGTACATGGCAAGTGGCACAAGAAATATTCAACGCACCTGGCAGAAATTGTCGAAGTCGGCCTCGGACTCAGGTGACAGCTTCTTGTGTCTCTTCACTAATCTCCCGAATTCTTGCAGAGAGCTTTGTGGGTCAAAGTAGCCAGTGTTGTCGACCGGCTGGGGGCAGCCTGAGAAGCAGACATGAAGGGATTGAACTCAGCGTTCTCGTTGTTGTTGTTGGTGTTGTTGGTGTCGTCGTGGTCCTCGTTGATTTGCCGGTCAGCATGTGCACATTTTGTTTGTAGAACAAACCGAGAGGACGGGGATAGCAGTGACGGGTCGATAACAGAGTCTGGGGGTGGCGGAGGCGGTGTGGAGTTTCGAGACGACGACATGGTGCTTTGAAACAGGATTCAGAACGTTATGTGGTGTCTTGAACCAACAAGAACGACTTGGACACACCTTGATTTATAGCCCAGAATGCCAAAGTGGACACCATGATTGCGCAGGAACGCTTGGGAGCATGCAAGGTGTCGAGGGCCAAAGACGGTCACAAGTGTGTCCAATAAAGAGTGCAGTGGCAAAGCGCGTCGCACGCAGCGCCGCCAAGTCGTGCTGACCGGCCCTCAAGCAGACTTTTGGTCTCGTTTTTGCCGCGCCACTGCGGCGCAGCAAAAACGAAACCAGAACTCGTATCTTACCGCCTCGACGATCATCCACAGAATACAATACGCACCTCCAAATGTGTGATTTCTATTGTTTTCGGACTCATGGCTGTCATAAATGAACATACACCTCAAACTTTTCACTTACAGCCCACCGACGTATTTTGCAGACACAAACACTCCCAGTCAAGATGCCTGCACGCTCACATCCCCTTCCTTCCGGTAAGTGTTGTCGCATTGAACTCTGGCATTTAGTAACACTTGGCTGTAGAGTTCGAGTTGAACAATGACACTGGCCTCGTCCGATGCAAAATCTGTAAAGCCGTCGATCCCGCTGGTCTCGGGAAATGGATCAACAAGGGCTCGTACAAGCGACACCTCGAGTCCGACCGCCATTCGGAGCTTGAGGATGTCCTGGCCATGCGTTCTCGGTTGGCGGCTGAGGATGCGAAACGACTGCAGACAGCATATGCTTCTGCAGATGACTGGTGGAATGCCGATTCACAAGTTCCCAATCCTAGGCCTTCAAATACCCCAGGTCTTTTCGACACTGTTGATCCTGTGGGTGCTGACAGCGCTGCAGACAATCACGTGTTTGACGATATGCCGGAGCTGATTCCGACTTATATTTCGCCCATCGTCCATGATCCCGACGACGAACGCGAGCGGCTTCGCAGGGAAGTTGAGATTCTTCACCTCCAGGCCGAAGAAGAAGACGAATTTGGCGAGGACCTCGAGGACCATCCCACGGTAGCCGGCGTGGCCGATAAATTTCGTGCCCTTGGTAAGTATATTGCTGTGTATTCTGCTCTCGACTGTAATAATAATCTGTTACAGGGCTTGACAATCCCTTTGACAATGACGAGGGTTCTGACCTCGACCATCTCTCTGGTATACGCAGTGACCCGTCATATAGCTCGTATCCGAATAAAGTGGTAAGGCAGCTCTCATTTGGTTTTGACACAGTAAAATTTACTTTGGAACAGACAATGCTACTGGACATCATCGACAACCTTCCCCGACTCCGCATGTCCTCGGCGCAATTCCGCATGATCCTTTGGACGCTGAGAGAATGTGGAGTCAAGAATGTGCCCTCATTCCATGCTTTCCGCAAGATGCAAGCAAGCCTCCGTTCGACAATCGGAGGGGACTTGCAGGGATATACGTCTAGTCTTGGGAATCGTTTCTATGTCAATGATGTTCGCAATTCTGTAGCAAAGGTATGCATTTCAATGCCTTTCTCGTTTATTAACTGACCGCAAAATCACAGGACTTCTCCAATCCGGAGATCGCGAAGCATCTCCACTTCTATCCTGAAGAAACTGACGGGCCTGTATCCGAAGTCTGGCAGGCACAGCGGTGGAAGGATTTCAAGCCTTCCGAGCGTACACCCATGTACGCAAAAGGCTTGAAGCATTTCTATATCGATGAGGTTGCACGCCTTCAAAGCGGTGAGCTCGTCATCCCACGGAGTTGGATCATTCGTGGTGGGCGCCTTTGCGCCGACTGTACCAACGTGGTTTTGCGTGAGGTGCGTCGCAACTTGACTCTCACACTCATCTTTGCTCACTTCATTCTGAGTCAGACGGGCTGGATCTGTGGACAGGCCATGCAAAGCGTACCTGCAGACGATTTCCTCGACAATTATTTTGACGTCGTGCAAGACCTCAGCACCGGTATCCCGTGGGCTGGTAAGTTCGATGCACTTGATACAGCATTTGACCTAAGCTTATGCACCCATGCAGCTGACGTAGTCGCAGATATACCCCAAATGCCTAACCGGCTCCGAGAGCTGGCTGAGGGTGAGGACTTGGTCGTCGTGATGTTGCCGATCTGGTGCGACGACGTCTCGGGAAATCGGTCGAAGCAGTACAACAAGCACATCAACATGTACATGTCAAACTCAAACCTTCCCGGACGCCTCCTTCAGTAAGAATATTTCGTTCGCTTTGTGTCGACGTCCCCGAACGCGACATCCCCTGAGCAATTTGCAGCGGTCATGGAGCAGATCGAGTAACCTACCTTTGGATTCATTTAGTCTAGCATCATGTTCTTACCTTCAAATCAGATCGACACATTCAAATCCAATTCGCTGCTATAATGCCGCGACCCACCGCAAATGCCGTGCGATTCTGCGTTGCCCAGATCTCCCCGCCGATAATCCTCAGCAGTCGGAAGAAGCTTCGCATATGGGGGGTAATGCGAACTGCAAATGTCGCAAATGCAAGCAGGGTGGTCCTCATGCTGTCGTAGAATCGGATGAAGGATATCACCAGTTACACTATGTAAGATTAACATTGCGAATGGTACGCACAAAGCTGAACATGATAAAAAGCCAGGAGATTCTCGTACCGCTGCAGAAACTAAGGTCGAGCTGGAAGCACAGATACATCTAGCTAAGCACGGTGTCGAGAAGCCTATATTAGACAGGCAGACTGCCACAGGGACGAAAGACAAGATCGTGCAGCACTGGATCGACATCCTGTTATCCAAATCGCGCACACTCAAGGCCGACCAGCCTGGTCGATCATCGGAGTCAATCGCTGAGGAGCTGCAACAATGGCTTGACGATCAGCCTGGTGAAAAATTAAACCCCTTGTTGCTTGTCGAAGGTACGAATAAGCCATGCCGTTGTTGTCGTCTGCTCACAGTGCGGAACTAGGACTTGACGTCGCCCAGGATACGCCAGTCGAGATCCTGCATACTGTTCTCCTCGGCATCATTAAGTATGCCTGGCATGGCCTGCACACCTCCTGGAAAGAAAAGGAGCAAGACCTATTCGTCATTCGGCTGCAGTCAACCGATATCAGTGGTCTGACTGTCCCCCCCCATCCGCGCTGCATATATGATGCAGTATCGAAATGGCCTGATCGGGAAGCATTTCAAGACATTGATGCAGACAATGGTCTTTCACGTCCACGATCTGGTCACTCCCGACGAATTTATATTGATTAAGGCACTAGGCTCGTTGGGTGCAATGTTGTGGGTGCACGAGATCGAGAACATGGACGAGTATACGGTACGTCTATCGCTTACAGGTAATAACGGTATGACAAGCTGACAATATATTATGTGAGCAGGCAGACCTTGAAGTCCTTATCGGAAACGTACTGGACGCCTTCGGTACCCTCGATCCTGCAAAAGTCTTGAAAAAGATGAAGCTACATATTCTACCTCATCTCATCGAGGATGTTAAGCGCTTTGGTCCCACCATCCGGAAATCCACTGAAATTTTCGAATGCTTCAATGCAATTTTCCGTCTGCGCTCCGTACTCAGCAACCACTTAGCGCCGAGTCGAGATATAGCCTCAAAATTCATATCTATGGACCGCCTGAAGCATATCTTGAGCGGAGGCTTCTGGGAAGAAGACGGTGAATGGGTGCAAGCAGGACACTCCGTTCGAGACGTCTTGAAGAATGATCCGATCATCCAGCGTCATCTTGGATGGGTTCCACCTCAAGTCGTAAAGCCTGGTTATTTTCTTGGTCCCTGGCTGTTTAATTTATGTTCAAAGACTGATCATTTCACTGGATTTTTTTCAGGACACGTCCGTCGTGCTGCTGTTAAAAAGGCTCCTGCACGTACTTGGGGAGAGACGCGTGCAGCATCAAACGGAAACGAACCTCCTGCAGACTTTGGGCGCTTCTCAGCTTGGTGCAGCTGCATCAGTGTCGTCGCGCAGTCCGGCGATAAATATGGAATTGGATCGTGGGTCGTTGCGCAGCAGCAAAACTCCGCGTCAACGGTTCGTCTCTAACTTTGCGCTACACCTCAAATCTGGTCGGACTAAAGCAACGAGGCACTTTGACAGTCAAATAGCAGCAGCCATCCTGTGTTTGGTCGCATAACTGAAATCATCACTGCTGATGGAAGTGACCCTCAGCAGGATCTGGTAACGCTCGAGGAGTTTCATCTCGGAGGTGCTCGGCATCCTGAGTTTGACATGCCTGTACTTGGTAGATCTCCAGGGCTCCGTAAACTGGTCACTGTATCTTCGCAGGTACGCTTATTGGTTTGAAATCTTCGTGTGTCATACTCAAATATTGCGCAGTCTATCCAATTCATCATTTCTGTTCAGCATGACTGCCGTAGGGGCAAGTGTGAGCCCTCTGCGTTCCGCAATCAAATGCAAGAGCGCGAAGTCACGGACAGGCAGATTCGCCTGATTGCGCACAGCGATGACGACCACTTTGTGCTCAATATGCATGCACTGCACAATGCCAGCCTCATTCGGAAACTCCTGCCCAGGACTCTCACAGCCCCGGCGCCCCTCTTTGCAGACCGCCGTGCACGTCATTACGAGCTGGCTGCGCTACTGCGCATCTCGCAGGCAGACAAGCGAGAAAAAACAGCGGCCAAGATGAAAGCGACACGCGAAACGAACAAGGCCAAAAAGGCAGCACGAGGACAGCCTGCACCTGCTCCAGGGCCGCGCCACGATGAGGAAACAGCCATGGAAGCGGAAAGTGAGGAGGGGGATAATGGAGATATTGGAATGGATGACAGTCGAGAAGGAGAAGGAGAACTTGAGCAGGCTGCTCGGGGGACTAAACGACGCCGTACAGCTCAGCGAAGTCAGCATTATGTGCGGTTAACAATTATATTATGCGTGTATACGATTAATTCTGGTTGAGCCGGGCTCGTTTTCTTTCCTTGTGTGTCGTCGAATATCCAATTTCTGAATCAGCGCTGCGCTTCCGGATGAACGGGATCGTCTGAAAAGCTCACAGTGAGTACGAGACATCCATATGCTCATGATGTATGCAAACCTACCTGAGATGGAGCTGCCTCAGAATCTGGTTCCGTCACTGTGCCTGCTGTAGACCTAAGTCCGTGTCTCGAAGCACCTCTTGATTGGCCTGGTTTAGCAGTGACATGACGCATGATATCTTCATCTGCCTCGGACTCCGTTGCTGAATCGGAGTCCGCAGCGTCGCCAGATTGCATCAACGAAACGAGGCAGCTAGTACTGGGAACATCCTCAGCGTAGTCGTGACGAGAATGCGGGGTGTGTGGTGGTGCCAGCTCATGATTGCACTCCTGTGCTCGGATCGATGGGTCATGGTTTTCCTCGTTCGAGATCGAGCAGCCTGAGGCGCACGACAGGTTTAGATTTAACGTCTGTAAGTAAAGTCTCAGGGCAATGGTTCTTCATGTAGCGAAACATGAGATCAGACTTACGATTGGACCAGGACCTTGAGGATGTATGACGACAGTGATAGATCCGTGGGCGGATGTGCAGGAGCTGCAGCATCCGTAGGGTGTCCTCGTGGGTGCGCTGGCAAACTTCATGCCGCTCCTCGGTCCTGGGCTTGACATGATACAGAAACGAAATTAAAGCAGCTAGAGACACCAATGGCAAAACGGAATGGAGGGGAGTACGAGGTGGCCTGTTTCCTGTTTGCAAGCGGCATATAGAACACATGATATAAGTCCTCCGGCGAGATTGTCAAAGCATAAAGCACATAGCATTGCATGCTCATCGCGTCAAGGCCAAAGGGAGAGCTAACGGACCATCGGTTGACATAAGGAGATTACAATTGCCAGAGCTTTGACCAAAGCCTGCGGTTGAGGGAGCTCACTTTGACATCGTGCGCCACAACGTCGGTAGAATGTCTGACTGGCGAAATCCTGACATTTATCCACATCATTCTATCGACCTTACGGCCTACGGCCTCAACATTCTGTTGGCATTTGACTCATTTGGTGGTGATACAGTAGCTGCGTTAATATTGCCGAGTTGCCGAGACGCAATGTTGCCACATTGCAAACAGTGACAAATAGTCGACCTTTTTGTTCGGATCAGTGAACAATTGAGAGCTGTTCACTCCTTGCCTCTCGCCACAATCATTGCCACCTATCTTTCATCCATCTACCCACTTTTTGCTTTTCTTTTCAAGTCTTGTGTTGCCCTGGGGGACGCCCCGGGTGAGCAACACAAGGCTTCCCTTTTTTCTTGTTTCTCGACAGCTTTTCAGCTTTTTTGACTTGCTTTGCTCGAGCAAGTGCGCCGCATCTGACAATTATAGGTTGCTTATCTATATGGAGAGCAGAATACCTCAGGCTTTTGGGTTGTGTTGCTGGTGGCTATTCCCACCTCAACATGACACTGAACTTGTTTCCCTCGAGCTTTTGCTTTGCGTTGCTGGCGGTCATTACCGTCTCTACGCGATGCAGAGCTCGCTCCCCTCGGGCTTTTGTGCGTCGCTGGTGGCCATTCCCGCCTCGACGCGATGCTAA
>KN832570.1:35914-49333 GCA_000827205.1 Plicaturopsis crispa FD-325 SS-3 | reverse complement strand
GCCGCGACGGTGGGGGCCGCGACGGTGGGGGCCGCGACGGTGGGGGCCGCGACGGTGGGGGCATGGACGGTGGGGGCATGGACGGTGGGGGCATGGACGGTGGGATATCAGAAGAAGAGCGGCTCAAGTTGCATGTACAACCCGCAGCGAGGTTCTGAACCATGATCGTCAGGGATTCCAACCTTTGTTCGAGAGACTTTTGGATGTTCCCGATTTTCACGTCCGTGGGCTCGGCTTTGCCCAGGAATTGTTCCAGGGATTCCAGTGTCACCACCTGGGGGATGGCAGAGCCAAATCCATAAAACCCCTGATGGCCCTCTGAGTATTCAAGAGTCTCGAATATGTACCACGCGTTGAGACCCTGATGCATGCCGTGCACCTTAGCGTACAATTGAGCTGCAAGAGCCGTTGAGTGACCGGAATTTTTGTCGTGTACAAAATTCCCCTTCAGCCGCCGTTGGATGGCTCCAACTAGACCAAAGTGATCCACAATGGCCGGAAGGATGTGCCTCATCTCAGAGACCGTAAATCCAACCTTGAAGTACTTCTTTGACATTTTGAAGAGTGTCTTGCCCAAACGGGCGGCGGTCCAACGTACCCCAAAGCTGCGATAGAGATAGCAGTGATAGTTCGGGGTTCGTTTGGGGCAACAGTGAAGTACCAAGTACTCCTCGATGGCTGAAGCAATCCTATAGTAGCGCAATACGAGGTTGGCGACCGCTTCCGGCAGGAAATGGAGAGTGGCTTTGTCCGAGCCTTTCGTGCCGGTCGTCTTGTTGTAGTCTCCTACAATAGCGATCTTGTCGTGTATCTTGTATACATGGCGAAGACGGCCGTCCATGTTAACCACCCTTATGAGAGCCTCTTCGTGTGTGCGCTTTGGGCTCCCTGTGGGGACATGATGGAGGAGATACATTCTTTCCCAGAATGATTCGTCAGATTTGAGCCATTGCAAGCCGCGCTCTCTGTTGAGAATATAGGCGCCGCCAGGCTCGGTGGGGGCATGGAAGAACATGTCCCGTAGCTTTGGGGTATTGGTCAGAATGCGACCTACGTGCTCGATATCCATGCGAAAACCCTGCTCGTAGAGAAATCCATATCCAAAGGCGCGATTGTTGGGATTGTCCTGGATGGAGTCGAACGTACAAGTAGATTGCCATTGTTGTTCGGTCATCCCCATGAGGAGGTCTTCGGTGAGAATTTTGACCGCGTCATCATATGCCTGATGGGTGCCGTCGGTAATATCGAGAACCGACGATGGCTTGCCACTACATTCGAACTCGAGAGAGTTTCGGGACTTGAACATAATGCGAGGGAGACCGACGGCATGTTTCACCTCTTGCCAGGCAATACCCTGATAGTACCGGATAGACGCAAAGGGGCACATGGTATCGACACTGAACCAGTATTTGTAATCATCGACGACGCTAGAGTGAATGTTATCTATGAGTTCCAAATTTTGTAACAAAAGCACATGTGGACACCGACTCTGAGACATTTTGACCTGATGCACGGTAAGAGTACCCTTCCTTCAGAATGCAGAATAATACTGCATACTGCATGACACTCAGGTCCGGTGCAGTTCTGGCAGCTGGTCGAATGGTGAGATCCTGTTGAATGGATTTACCAAGAAGAAAATGATCGATGGGAGTACGGAGGCGATCCTCATCTGCCGCGAGAGGACGTGTGGTGCAGATTGCCAAGAGTAATTTGTGGAATGCAGCCAGGGATTTCTCACTGGCGCTATCCTCCCCAGATTCTAAAAGTGCAATATAAGCTTTTGCGGCGTCGTATTGCCTCTGCCCCAGCATCATGTCCTTGGACACTGACTTGTCACCTCGTTCTCCTTCGAGATTGCTGAAACCGCTGTCCTCTTCATCGTCGCCCTCGTCGCCATCGTCGCCATCGTCGCCCTCGTCGTCACCCTCGTCGTATTGCTCAACCAGGTCTGTGTCGTCATCTCTTAGTTGCTCTATAACTTCTTCACTCCATTCCTCCTCGGCATCCGGGACAATTGGGGGAGACTTTGTCTTCGTCTGTTTATCGTCGTCTGGGAAGGGAGTGCCAGAGAGTGCCGCGCGGAGGACAGCGATGATGAGCTGGGCGATCCTACTCGCATATGCGATCCGGGAGGCCGTGAGGGACAAAAATTTGAAAGTGCATCTTGGAAGGTTTGCATAAGTCGGTCAGATGATATTAATCTGCTAGAGAATGAGACGCACTGTTGCGATTTCCAGTGGTTCAGCTTCTGAAGCACCAAGGGATGTACCGAGGACTCAGAGGGTATGCTTGTTATGTAGAGCAGCGAGGTGTTGCGGACCGTCGCAAATCCTTTAGGATCCCCGGATCGAACGGGCCCAACTTGAGCTAAAAGATCTCTCCTCTTCTGCGTAGGCATATGCGCGAAGTAGTCACCCCAGCCAGACTTCCGGTGGAAAGAACTGACATCTAATCCACCGTGGGTATACCTTCCGCCCATCATGCTTTCGATCTTCCGCTTTTTCTCCTTCTCTAGTTTTTCCTGAAACTCCTTGCCAAAGCAGCTGATATAGCAGAGGTGGGCCTCGTCGCTGCTGTGAGCATCGCGTGCGAGGAGAGGACTGGACACCTTGAAGTAACTGCTGCCAAAACCGTGTGTAAACACCCTTTGGAGGAGTATGTTCTGCTCCAAGACATCTGCGGTCGTTCCTACGTAGCTTGCAGAGCCCTTTTTAGCTTTTTCCTCGAGCTCCGCTGTGATGTGGCTCTTGACTCTGTCTTTTCTGGGACCGCAGAATTCGCAAAGCGAACAGCCATAGCCTGTAGTGAGCTGCAAGAAGGGCAAGGGTGGGATCGGTTTTCGGTGACGAAGGACCGCAGTGACCTCGACGTCTTGGGGTGCACATTGTAAGCCTTCCGCTTTGAGAGCGTCTTTCACCATATCTTGCAACACGACGCGGCTGGTCCCTTGATATGTACCCTTGCCCCATTGACGAGCTTTCTCGACGATCAATGAATGAGAGTTTAGGAGGTGGCCAGCGACCTCTTCTTGTCGGACACCGCATTGGCAATTTCGGCAAAACAATATGCCGAGACCATCGATGAAGGCTAACCCGAGCCGCTGTAGAAGCTCGGGGTCCACGAGCCGAATCTACATTATGGTCAACCCAATGATTATGGTGAAGTGAGCAGAATGATCCATTGTTAGGAATTGGAGAAAGCTCGCCTCCTTGAGCGCGGGTCCTTTTCCCTTCTCCTGCCGTACGCCCTCCTCGGTCAGGTCTGACCTTTTCCTTTTGTTGGGCCGATTCTGATCGTTTTGAGTGTCGTGTTGTAGGACCGTCTGCGGAAGATCTAGCTCGTTTTGAGGGGCATGAGCGTGAGGCATTTTGGGAGATATAGTTGGACGGTTTGAGGTCCAATAAGGGGTAGATGATGATGATGAATTCGGTGCGCGCAAGCCAGCAGTGGGCTAAGATGCGCAAGAAGGGGTAGAATCTTGACTATCTGTGTCTAGTCCCATCACAACTTGGTTCACAAATGTCATGTGACCGTGGTAACCCTAACCCTAGGCACTGTACCAAGCCGGTAGTCTCCGCCATTTGGATGGGATGATGTCAGTATAAGGAAGGAAGGAGCTCGTTGTTATTGTCCCTACTAGAGACACCAGATTGCGTACTACACAGCGATCGTCCCGCTCGATGTATGTTAGCACTAGTACTGTGCTCCCCAAATTCCTAACCGTCTACTCGCTGCTCTTCGTTTTCACTCGGCTTGGCATCGACCTAAAGAGTAGCTCTTCGACTCAGTACAAAGCCTCAGTCGCGAATATAGCCCCGCGCTGAGAAATGTGAGGGAAATATGACTGAACGCAAGGGCATGAGCACGAAGCTCGCTATACCGCGGTGCCTCGAGGTCCGTAGGAGGAGCGTGTGCAGTGTAAACCGCATTGCAGACATGCCATTGATATTTTGTAGATGCAGTCCGTGGGTCGAATGGCGATATCCTTTCCTGAACTGTGTATCAATAAAGCATTTGCCGACTAGCCCTGTTCGTCTACCATTAATGAAAAGTGCATGCCTCTATCTCTCCACCGATAAGTACCACCACCCTGCTAGACATACGATGTAGTGTCTTCAATACACGCCTACATGCAGAACGGGGAAAGAAAGAATCAGTAGACCGAGGGATGCACGGAACGCGAAATACAAACCGAATGCGAGCGTACCTAGATTGCTGCTTCCCCAAAAGTGGGCAACCGGGCGTGCATTCGCCCATGAGATACCCGCGAGTTGCTCGGTAGACCCGGGAGACAGCTCTCGTCGAGCGAGGATCCACGTCGAATCATCTAGAGGAAAAGAGACATACAAGTCGGCGGCGGACTTCACGTTAACGCATCGAGGGAACACAGACAATCAATCACTGACCTCCAGTAGGGCCATGCCACGGCGCTTACTCTCCCTCCTTACAATCCGTCACCGCAATCTGCTCAATCGGCCTCCCCGCCTCCCCGCGCCTCCTCTCTATCACACCAACATCAGGCAGCCTCCGTGCACGATTACGATTCCTCACCCCGACAACAAGCCTCCGCAGCTTTGGCCACACCGCCCCGTCCTCCAGCTCCCTCAAGAAAGCCACGACCGGCTCGCGGCCCATAACCACCTCCACCTCCTCGATATCCGGGAGCGCGCGCATGAACGCCGCAGGGATCACAGGCGGGGGCCAGTCCGAGATCTCGTCCACGTCGAGGGGCTCGAGCGTGCCGTCTGCCTGCAAGCGCAAGGGCCAGGGCCACGATCCGTCGATAGTAAGCGCGCGGAGGTGCGGGTACGACAATCGTCCACATTGCAACACGGACGCGAGGTCGTCGAACTGGCTCGGCAGCCCCGGGCCCCGCAGCACGAGCCGCTCAAGCGCCGGCGTCGCCAGCAGGCCGCACAGCACGTGTGCCAGGTACCCCCCATAGTGAGATGTGCCCAGTTCCGTGCGGCAGTGGATTTCTAGGCGTGTCAGTGAGGGCAGGTCGATGGGAGGAGGGGCGTCGACGGGGGGCGGGGCGTCGGGGTCGTATTGGATTAGGGGCCCGCTCGAGGTTGAACCAGCTCTGGCTCAGGCGAGACGCGCTGCTGCGCACGGCGGGGGGACGGCGGGGATATACACAGCCTACGTAGCTGGGGATATACACAGCCTACGTAGCTTCGGCACGTGCAGCGGCGCGAGCAGGCGCGCGCTATCGACGTTAATATCGTGCGCGGTGAAGGAGCGCCAGCGCGCCGCGTGCGGGAAAAGCTCCGTCATGAACTGCACGTCATCTTGCGGCCCGGAGAGAATATCAAGCGGGTGGGTGCTTGAGCGTGCCAGGAAGAGGGTCAGGGGAGCGGGTAGGGGTAGGGGCTGCGAGGGTGTGTGTGGATGCGGGCCCAGAGGGAGGGCGTGTTGAGGGAGAGGAAGCGCCAGTGTCGGGAGACGTGTGAGATGGTTATGGGAAAGGGGGGTGTGCCTTTGAGCACTTCTGAGGGGCCCTCGGAGAATATATTGATGAGCAGCTCGTTGGGGAGGCAAGAAATGTTTGTGCGAGGGTTGTTTGGGATCTTCAACTCGTCGTGAGTGGTGTCTCGAGGTGGCTCCGCTGGACGCCGCGCCTCAGTGGGCTCGGCGACGGATTCTTGTTCGAGTCTCTCGGTCGACGTCGCATCGCAGGTATCGCTGGGCATTGCCTGCGAATAAAATGATGTTGCAATGAGCGCGATTTTCACGCTGTTGCACAAGCGGACATCATGGAGTCACGTACGGTTGATGCACGGTCAGATTATGCAGATATGCGAGTACGAGATGGCCGCACGAGGGTTGCCGTAGCGCTCCAAGATATCCAATAGCCTGCGGGAAAATAGATCAATGCGAAGTCCACAGGATCTATGCACCTAAGGCATGACCTTATTGCTTCTTTCCGACTCATTGAGACGGGGTTCTTATGTTGAGTGAAAGTGGTCTCAGAGGCTGGCATCCTCGATGCTCCCACGTATAAATAGCTTCAAGTATTCATGAAGATTGTTGGGATTTGGATGTAGTCTGAACCAACTTATCGGTGGCGCGGTAGGGGGGTACATTCGGTGTCTATCCGGCTATCGGAAATATCCGGCACGGTGCATGTGGCTGAAGAGGACGCGTCGCGACTCGCGCGACGTTAGCTGTGTTGTCTTGATCCTTTCGCGTCTTTGAGCTAACCCCGGGCCGCTGCCCCTACGTTATGAAGGAGTGATCTGACTGCATCTGGTACGGAGGCAAGCCCGTGTCCGCAAGACTCTCGGGACCGCGCTGGAGAACACCGTAGTTCGGAGGTATGTCAAGTAGAGTCTATTGAGACGAAGAATTTCGTGAACTGAAACATATCTAATTACCTTCTCTCTAGTACGATGAACTTCGTCAGGACAGCGTGCTACCACTCTGACGCCGTCCCGTGAGTACTGGGCCAGCGCGTTCACGGTACACGCAAACACAAAACCAGTGCGCACCCGGCGGCGTGTTAATCAACCACAAGACCCACTTCCCAGCCACAGCGTCCCAGCCCTGTCGTCGTCGACCAGTCTCCCGAGTGTCCATCGAAGCGAGTATATACAGGTTCATAATGGCGCGCCCATCTTGAACGCGCCAGCAACGACTTCAATGCAAGCATCGGACCACTGCGCTCCTCGCGCCGAATAGAGTACAGGAAGAGTACGGAGAAGGCCACATATCGCCGATGCCTCCTACGTCGTGTGGGCCCTTCTCGATCTCATCATAAGGTACGTCTCATGCATCTCTAGAGATGCTGTCAGCTAATGATTCATTGCAGCAGCAGCCACCCTCTCGCTGTACGACGCGACCTACACTGTCTACGCCCAGTAGCCTGTATGTTTAATGCGTGAACCCGGGCCGATGTACTAACGAGGCTGGACCTCAAAGTAAGACTATGCTTTCGGGTGTCGATAGCCCTGCAGGATCAAGTAGCTCGAGTATCCAGAACAAAATGCTATGGATCATGATTATTCACTCCACGCGTTCTATTAAGAGATAAGAGGGACAGCGTTTCTGTAAGTACACTGTACAGTAAAGCGATTCCTGCGCAGCCCTCCTCGAGCCTCCTCGAGACTTTCGAGAACAGTGTCGGAAGGTTCCGAATGCCGAATGTACCCCCCTACCGCGCCACCGATAAGTTGGGGCAGACCTTATATAGAGCATCGACTATCATGCTCTATTAGGTCAGCAAAGGAGACTAATTTGGATGACCCTCGCTGCCCTCCCGCGGTAGCTGCGGCCCGGGAATACACCGCGTCGGTAATGCGCCGGACGATGCTGCCACCATACGTCTCTACACTCTCTACATCCCCACCGATGTATGCAGCTAATACTCAGCGAAGATCTGCCTTTCTTCATATTTGTCTCTACCGACTCAATGTCAACCTTCACTATGGAAGGCTCTCGTGTCTTAATCAAATATCAACTTGTCCTCCTTTTTATCGTCTCTGCCGCCGCTGAACACACCGCCGATGTCGTCTCCTCCGCGCACCCGGGGAGAGCTCCCGGTGTCATTTGGACTGGGAACCCACTTCGCTAGTCCTCGTAGGCCTCGCGACAAAAAAAAGACAAGCATCAAGATGCAAATACCAGGGCACGATACGAAGCGCCGGCGTCTGCAGGAGCGGCTGTTGCAGTTGAGCCAGCAAGACGAAAAGGACGCCCAGCGAAATGACACTGTGGAAGCGGATGATGTTGCTCCATGGCTGCAGGCGCTGCGCGAAGAAGAGACGGAAGACAGAATGGACGTTGACGGTGAATGGGTCGACGACGATGCATCCAACACGGAGCCCGACCAAGCGTCTGCCCCGCCTGATATTTCCATAGTAGACGACGTGAATACGACAGCCCCGAAGAGACGGATCCTCCCAGACGCAGAGGCGACTCGTTTGTATGCTCATTGGAAGTCGTTGACGCCCTCCTTAGTCGAGTCTCTTTTGGAGTACACCAACCAAACGATGAGCAAGGTCGTCATCCCTGCAGGCGAGCACATCTATGCCGTCTGCTCTAGAGGTTGTATGGGAGTTAAATCGACAGATATTCTATGTCTCTATTTTGACCGTAAGTCATGTCGCGCATCATCATTATCTTTCAGCTCACACGCACATTTCGGGACAGATTTCAAGACAATCGATGTCCACAGTTGCGCATGTCAGACAATACATCAAGTGCTTGTACGACACGGCCTCTTCCCCACGTCACCCTCTCAACCGCGTATGGCCGTCTCCATCGAACTCTTAGACTTCTACCATGCCCTGTTTGAGCGTTCGTGCGATGCAGTCAATGCCATGGCGTCGGCCCTGCATTCCTTCTACACACGACGAGGCTTTCACGCCATAAACAAAAAGGTATGCTTCGCAATGTCTGCTGAGAATTTGAACTCACACTCCGGACTCCAGGGCGAGCGCATCAGTGATCCATTTCGCCGAAGCCTTGGGAGCGCCATCCAATGGCACGATATACTCCACCTCCGCGTTCAAGAGCGCCTCGATGCGGTCATCAGAGATTGCGACGCCGAGATTTCGAGAGACCGTGGAGAGCTTAGCCAGCATCACGCAGGACTTGATGGTGCCGTCTCGCACGATTCTCCATCCCCGCAGCACGTCACCCCAATGCAGCCTGGCCTCCCTACCGAAGCCGAGTCCTCACCCATCTCCCAATCACGGACGGCACCATCTTCTGCACCCGCGAGTGCTCGAATACTTCAGCAACGATGCCCTGCTTGTTTTGGAGGGGTTTCTTTTGGGCGGTCCTTCGATGAGTATGCAAAGCGATGACACTTTACAGAATACAGGCTCACTGATTCGCTTTCAGCGGGGGCGACATCCATGTCGCTACAGATGGTAATTTTCACCACCGTCACCGGCGTGCTGCGGGCGACAGCCGACATTTCTACGACCCGCAGTATGTATTACCGAAAGAGCAAGTAGATCTAGTAGGACAACGTATCGACAACGCACGGAAGAAGGCCCCGAAGGCATATTCTCGCGAGGTCCCCGATGAGGCCGTGGACGACTGCCAAGAGTCTCACGACGCTGCCAATGGTAGCAAACAGAAGGCCAACATGGATGCCTTCGATGACAGTGGATGGATGGCACTCGTTTGCCGCCACAATATACCCCTCTTCTTTGCAAACATCGATACGCCTGGCGAGCAACAGAAGTACGCTGTCGCACTGCTAGAACATCTCTACTCACTTCTCCCTCCTGAAGCGACAGTCGTTTGCCTGTATGATGTAGGCTGTGTCTTAGATCGAAGCCTGAGTCTTGTGAGTTGCACAATTGTTCAACACTTGACAAGCCAGGAACTGATATCGTGTAGTACGATATCCTTCCAGACTCTATTACAAGTCGTCTCGTTTTTGTGACGAGCGCGATGCATGCCTACGGCCACCAGTGGTCTTGCCAACTTATCTATAATCCCCGACTGCGCAAAGGCCTCGGACTGACCGATGGCGAAGGTGTCGAGAGACTCTGGTCGCGCCTTCGCAAACTCATTGGCATCACCAGGTCATCCGGAGTAAGTGATATTCCACCCTACATTTCTCGCACAATAGCTCAAGTTGGTCCAGCGTTCCCGACGAATATGGCTTCTTGACCGTCAAGCATCGTCGATAGGTCTTGAACTTCGTGACGACCTCGGTGATTGGATTCACCGTCGTCTTGGGCGTGGCATTACGGCTCAAGGTGCCAAGGCGCAGAAGGTCCTCGATGCATGTGGAGTCTCAATACCAGATTTGCGGGAACAATGGGCTAATCAAAAAGCATCGCAATTGTCCTTGCGTGCGCGTGAGTATGTAACATGCTCATTTGTATACTCTACTAATCATCATACAATCCCCAGATGCTCCGCAGCGCCTCAAGAAAGAGCTCGACACTGTGCTTGTCCTTCAAGGCGACCTCGATACATCCGAGAAAGCGATACAAAACACGAAAGGTGTTATCGCCAAGGGCCCAGCATCTCAAGATACGCAAGATGTGATTTCCGGTCTGGAACGCACGCACGACCGGCTCAAATCCAAGGTAGAATCACTCTATGCATCGTTGAACATTCACACTTCCTTTCCCGAGCTCGAGCACGTCGATCTCGAGTTTGTCAGGATACTCCTGATGGCTCGTGACCTTAAAATCAATATCCGCAAACGAGCGATAGGCAGTTTTTTCGAGTGGGATAAACTCGATCAGGCCGTTGGAGGCGCACAGCAGCCACTTGGTGAGTTGTATTTCGTCGCATACTGTATACGTATACCCTTCTTACCGATTCAATAGGCACGAAACTGCACCAGCATACGCGCAAGGCCATCGCGAAGCGGCAGCCCGCGTTGATGACCGCCATTCGCAAATTCAACATGTACTGTGAACGCCTCGAAGAGCTCCACCAGGCCGAGTGGTCCATTCCTCTTCCACAACCGCTGCCAACGAAGTTGGCTGACCTTCGGGACGGCTCGAACCTGATGGAAGATGTATGGATTTCCCCCTCGGAAGGGCTGACACCGCGATGGCTTGAAGATGCTGATGTCCGCGATGGTATCCGTGCGATGCTGAAGCTGGATCGATGCCTCGAAGAACGTCGTCGCCTTGGCTTTGAAGCCGACAATTTATGCAGGTGGTTTGGGCGGGAGTTAGCGGCCGTTGAGCTTGCATTGCGCAGGGCGTCTAGTACGCTGTTCTCTATACTCTTTCTGCATATCCGTGACTAACTTGTTTGGCTTAGATTCTTCACTTAGTGTTCTATTGGGCCAGCGTCGTGAGCAAATGCTCCTGCTCAAAAATCGATGGATCAATCCATTTGTCTCCGCCGTCCGTTTTCAGTACCATGTCACGAATTCTGTGGCCATTGCCGACCGCCTTTGTAGCACTTCACACCACACCCCGCCGCAACTCCATTGGATCACACCTGTGCAGCTCACGATGCCTGACACCTCACAAGGGCTTCCCCTAGCAGATGTCTTCTCCGATAACACCGAGCTTGTCCCACTCGAGAGCGACCAAACTATTCTTGACTACTTTTTGGCTGATGCTTCTGACGACGAGGATAGTATATCCGACGACGACGATGAGACGGCTCTGTACGATGCGTCGGCTAATCAACTTTACGCGTCCATCATATGGGAAACACCGGTAAGGGCTCACCATATCTAGCACATACCACGATGAAACTGATCCATTCGCTTTCAGAGTCACCTGGCCATCGATACCTTTCGAAACGTATCCTTACCCCTCCCAATACGTCCAACGCCGCGCGATCTCCAGTTTTCGCGCGTTTTCACGCGCGACAATAATTCTCGTGGCGCATGCTTTGAGACCAACGATCTCCAAATTCTTGCTTCTGCAACGGCTCGCTTGAACGACAACTGTATGAACGGTAGCGCGCGCCTTCTTCAATCACTTTCAAGTGCTCCTAATGTGTCTCGATGCGCCATTTTTTCGACATTTGAGCTCGTTCGCATTCGAGACAAAGCATCGGACGACATCCTATGGAGGAATACTCGACGATTATCATACTGGCTCAAGGACATCTGGATTGTTCCGATCCACCGTACAACGCCCGTGGGACACTGGGTTCTATGCACTGTGTATCCACGTCAGCGTGAGTTGTTTCTGTTTGATAGTTTGTGTGGGCAGAGAGCGTGGTCCAGTGATATCGAGGTAAGCACAGAGCTATTTTCGCCCATTATGTCGTGCTTGTTTTCTCATAACCTGCATGTAATAGAGCATCATGGAGTTAATCCGACGGATAGTTTCACTCGCAAACGATCGTGGCTATCCGCTGTCGGCGGACGCTGCTGACTGGACGGCGCATCCCGTATTGGTTAGTCAAACACCTGTTATCGTGTTACTTTGTGCTGATTGGCCTCTACAATCTTAGGATACTGCATGTCAAACGAATGGTTATGACTGCGGCCTTTGGGTCTTGGCCTCCATGGTCTCAATATTTCGTGGGTACCATGTCACCGGCCTCCGTGAGGCGGACATGGCTTGGTTTCGAGCCTATCTTCTATCATCAATTATCGCTTTGCCGACGGCCTCGTAGTACCACCATAATTGTTGTACTAGCTAGTTCCCAATCTATATATTTACATTGCCATTGTCTGTATTATTACAATCAAGACGTTCAAGTTGTTGATGCAACCTATACACACTTCTCGCCCTCCATTGTAGCAGATGCTCGGCCATCTGAGCGTGCCTCGGTGCTTCACAAGCCTCTGCGCCCCCTAGAAACACCTCTAATGCCTTCCACTTCAAAAGCATTGTGTCGAGTTCACAAGCGATTGTAGTCCTCAGCCCGGCTTCGTCCCCGCGAAACCGCGCTATCCGTCCCGCCTCTTGCTCCCTCTCGATGCGAAGCCTTCGTCCATGCATGACTTCGACTAGGCGGGCTGTATAGTTCTCCTCTGACGCTGTCTCCAGGGGCGGCGGCGACAGGTACGGCGGATCGCACTCCCATTGGTCGAGGCCGCCTTCGTCGAGGGCATCTGGGCTACTAAGAGCCTCAAGGAAGAGGTGGGCAGATTCGGGCAGTGGACGCAATGCCATTTTGACCAGGCTATCAGGTAGAGGTGCACGATGGATGTGTGAAGGGGGGAGCTCACAGAGTTCACGTTTCTTGCTTCGTGCTGCACGGTTTCGTGCGTTGCGAGTTGCTTTCCCTCTGAATATCTAGTCAGCAGACAGCAACCCAACGATGTAGTGCTACTCACTTGTCGCTTTGTGCATATGCAGTCTTTTGATTACGGATAGCTATGTTGCGCTCAGTCGAAGAGACGTGTTTTAGTCGACGGCCCATTGCTAATTGACGGTCAAGCCTGAATGAAGCTGTAGAATTCTGTAGCGCTGTGACTAGTCTAGTGTTCCGTGAAAAACTCACCGCCGAGTTCTTGACAGGTTTTGAACGTCAGGAACTCGGCGCCTCCGAGCAATCAGTTTTTGACAGCGGTTTTTTATGGCGTTCCAGAACGCTTTTTATTATTTCGCGCAAAACTCTCTGAGTTTCACACCTGCATACTCTCGGCGCCTCGGGCCGTAGCTTGCCGACGCCTTCCAACGCTTCTATGCCGTCCTGACTCCTCCATCGCAAGTCCGGTCCTCGTCGGCGTCGGCATCGAGCTCGCGCCTCTCCACCGTCGTTGTCGTTAGCCCCGCAGTGCGGGAACGTCTGACCGATCTCAGACCTGTCCATTGGACATGTCCAAAGGATTGTCCAATGGACATGGTCTAGATTGTGGCGATATGGTAGGTAACATGAAGATCAAGGTTCGTTTATGTAAATTTAGGTAAGTAAATCGCTACTCAACGCCACGCGCGTCGGTCTCGGAATGCTTCGTCCGCCACACGTCGTCGTCGTCGTCGCCGTCCTCGCCGTCGATAACAACGAGCGCGCACTTCT
>KN832569.1:679179-700875 GCA_000827205.1 Plicaturopsis crispa FD-325 SS-3 | reverse complement strand
GCTATCTTTGCGATACTATACTGATCGCTTGACTATCTACACGAGCATAGCAATAATGTAGGAGTAATGGTCGTAACATACCGTGTATTATCAGCATTAGTTCTATCTTCTATCTTAGTTTACCGCTTATAATCTAATGATCATTACCATCTTTTAGCGATCGTGGTTTTTCCAGATGCAAATTGAAACCCAGATCGACAGGTCTCTCTATCGACAAGCTTGCTTTCTAATAGAGAGGCCGGTTACAGGTCTAGGGCCTTTGCTCTGTGTCCCTCGCAAGAGGCGAACGAAAGTGAAATCGGGACACAGAGCAACTTGAAGTAACGTCACTTCCACTTATACTCTGACGTCTGCGGCAAGCCTCATGTTCGAACCACACTGTGCTAACCAACTACAAGCGCCAACTCTCCCTTACTTTCCGTCTTCAGAGTCTGAGGACTTTGTCAGCCTTTACACGAAGTTCAAACTTGACAGCTGTTTGCATGTCGATAGACCGCTTTCTCTTTCCCTTCGCATTCGTTTTTCTGTTTACATTTCGAAGCAACCAAATAGTTACTGTGCTCGAAATTGTTGGTAGCGCACTCAGAGCTGCCTTTTGTGGCAATTTTCAATCAAATCTGTCAGGGCAATCTGTTTGGTCGGCTCCACTCGTAAACAGAAAACGAAAGCGAAGACGAAAGCAAAGCGGTCTATCGACATGCAAACAGCTGGAACAATTGTTATGTCGCTGAATCAAAGCCGGTATGGTGTCGAGGCAACGCTCGGCGGACTCGGCGGCGGCGGCATCGTTTCGAAAGAATCGCAGCGACAGTGAGTGGTTGCTTTCGACTGTTGACCGTTTGCTGACGACCAGACGGCAGGCTCGCAATCGCAGAAGACCTATGCAGCAGAGGACGGCCAAAAGACGCAGTGCCTTCCCTCTCAGCTGCCATGAAAGACAGGAATAATCTCGACGCCTACGTCCAATGCGCGTTTCTATGCCCGACCCTCGATGAATCTGAGGAATGCCTCGCGTTTGCTATCTCCGTCGGTATGATAGACCATGGTTATCTGCATCTCTTGTCGCGTCGCGAACTTACTCAGGCTGCTTCCCACGCAGGCAGGGAGCTCCTGAAATCTTGCCTAGGCGCCAAATGCTTTGATGAGTCGCCCACAAACACGCACATGGGCCATTTCTACGACGCGTTGCCCGCACGCCCATACCTGCGCACTCTTCAGGCGCTTGTCCGCCTCGCCTTTGAGAACAAACATTACGAGAAATCCGCGTACGTCCACGCCTTTCTGCCCGTCGAACGCTTTCAGTGTGATTCACAGTACGCACAGGGACAACGCGCTGGAACTTATGCGGCTGTGCGCAGGCGATGACATGGGCCAGCGCGGCTGGCTCGGCTCCATGCTCCTGCGCTGTGGACGCAATACCGAGGCACTCGCCTTCGCACAGGCATGGATGGTTCCGGGGGCGCCCAAGAGAGTTCCCTACCCGCCGCCCGTGAACGAGGTCCTGACCGCGGATCAGGAGGAGGAGAACAAATATGCCAAGGCCGCTATAGCGTACACGGGCGCGCTGGCCGCATTCCGCGTTTGGGGCGGCGACGCACCGGTGGCTAGGCAGTACCTGCGCATCGCGGCGCGCGCGTGCCCGGCGGTCCTCATAAAGATCCTCGCGCATGTAGAGAAGCCATGTACGCCTGTACGCATATATCCGTGTCCTATGCCATGCTCACTCCGTTCCGCTTTCTATTCGTAGCGTCGCTGAACATGAACCCGCGCAGCCTCAACGGCGCTGAGGACGCGCATGACTATCTGTCTCTCACACAAGACCTGTGGATGGCGCCGGACGTGTGGGACTGGGCGGACGGCGATCCCGACGTTAGAACGCTCGTGCTGCGGACGTGTGCGCGGCCGGGGTGTGGGAAGGTCGAGACTGAAGCAAACGGCTTCAAACGGTGCTCGGCGTGTATGCGGGTGAGTGCTAATTATCTCTCCGCATGCAGTACACTCACCGCGTCCCTGCAGGCATGCTACTGCAGCTCCGAGTGCCAGAAGATGGACTGGAAGACGCATAAGCCCGCGTGCCGGGAGCGAAAGCAACTGAAGGCGCTTGCGAAGAAACTCGGTCAGGGAAAGCCGCCCCCGAAGGACAACAGCATCATCTACGGGCGTATACAGGAGGTGCCAGGGGGTGGCCATGTGACGACAGGCAATTTCTAGATGCACAATGATGCTCCAAGCCTCAGGACCTCTCGCCACCGCTCTTACCATTCTTGACCCATGGACGACGACCTATGTACACCAGAGGGATCGCAGGGATTTCGCATTGTATCCATGTGAGTGGTGAGCGGACTGCCCGTACACTGGCGTGTCGACATGACCTTTCAGCGTCGGCAACCCGTTCCGGTGCACTACTGCGTTCAAGCAGTGGTCCATTAACATCCGTGCAACTGGGTCTCGACACGAGATCGACTGCAGCCCGTCGACATGGGTATATTCCATCCTCAACCGCACTCTATGTACGTACTAAAATACAAATACATTTTGGCCTACATGTCTACATTAGCGACGCCCGATTCCCAACGCCGCCCGCGTCGGGCGGCACTGGCAAGTCACCGCTACGGTCCGACACAAATGCCTTATATCTGCGAATGAAAAAAGATTAGGCCTATAGTACTCGTCCGAAAGAATGCAGGCTCACATCTGTCTCAGCCGATACTGCTCTTCTGGGGAGACTGACGGTCGAGTAGTTTGCAGGACTCGTCGCAAGTACGCGTCCGTAATTTCGTGCTGCGGGATCAGATGAGAATCGAACAGACTGAAACTACGAATATCGTGCACCTTTTTCGGCGACGTTGCATGGCCTTTCGAGGGGGCGCCGCTTCGTGTCTGCGCAGCAGACCTTTTGATTTGTTGCAGCTGGAAAGAAAGCATTGTCAGCAGGGAAGAACCTGGAAGTTATAGAGCCAACTGACCCGTCGTTGCAAAGCAGCTTCCTCGGCTTTCGACACGACACCAGTACCGGCCTGACCACCGACGACAGAATACTCGACCGGTGCGTCCTCGTTATACGAAGGCCCAAGCTCATCCGTGGGCACGGACGAAATCGACGCATGGACGACTTCAAGGTGGGCATTGTACACGAGGGCTTGCAGGTCGGCACCCGAGAATCCCTCAGTCGCGCGGGCAATCGCATCGAGATCGACGGTCGGGGCAAGGGAGACTTTGCGACTGACCGCTTGCAGTATCTGAAATAACTAATGAGAACCGGCTTCTCGACAACAAGCAATAAAACCTACATCTTTGCGCTCTGAAGCATCCGGCATGTTGCAGAGCAAGGATTTGTCCAGGCGGCCTGGACGCAGCAGGGCAGAATCTATTAGATCGGGACGACTGACGAATATCAGCATAAAAGACAAGGCGACTACGGAAAGTGACACACCTTGTTGCGGCAAGCACATAAACTCCATCCAGACCCTCCGCGCCGTCCATTTGTGTAAGCATTTGGTTCACGACTCTGTCCGTAACGCCAGTACTGTCGTGCCCTCTGAAGTTTCACTGGTTAGCCATACAGTTTGGTGCGACTCAAAACAGTGGCATACCTCTTGGGCGCGATGGAATCGAACTCGTCGAAAAACAGGACACATGGTTTCGCCGCACTCGCCCGTTCGAACAGGTCACGCACGGACTTCTCGCTTGCGCCGATGTACTTGTTCAGGATCTCGGGGCCCTTCACGCTGATGAAGTTCAGGCCGCACTCCTTGGCCACAGCGGACGCGAGAAGTGTCTTTCCGCATCCAGGGAACCCGTACAGCAACAGACTGTTTAATTGCGTTAGCTCGTTATCGTCGTTCGAGTGATAGACCATGCGTACCCTGATCGTAGCCGAAGAGGAGACTGGGCGAAGATGGGCCCGTATTTTGTAGGCCATTCCAGTGTTTCTCGGAGCACACGTCGAGTCTCCTGCAAGCCTGTCCACTTCTCGTCTACATCGCAAAGCTCCGAGATCGGTGGACTACGCACCTCCGATATCGGACCACTCGACATCCGACTTCTGGAGCTTCACATCCCTGAGAGACAGCGGAGTGAAATCTACCTGTGCGGTTTCAAAGTCAACGGAGGAAAGCATTGTCGTCTGTGCGAAATTGAGAGCCCAGGATCAGCACGATGTGTAGCAATGGGGAACCAGGATCTTACCGCATCATGATCAGAGGCCTCCTTCGATGCGCGAATAGCAGCATGGTGAACAGCTCGAGCGACGAGGTCCTGCAGATCGGTCGCACTGTATCCTTCGGTCTGCGTCGCGAGCGCTGTATAGTTTAGCGGGCTCTCCGGATCCTTCTGCATATCCGGAGCATGCGCCATCCGCTCCTTTATGATTTGGACAATGATCTACACGACGCCGGTGAGTATACGAGTATAGACACAGTGCAGATGGACGCACGTCTTTCCTCGCCTCTTTATTTGGCGGCTTCACGTTGACAATATCGTCGAACAGGTGGGCGGTGAAGAGAAGCGGGTGCAGGGCCGCCTGCGACTGAGCCGCTCCCAGAACAACGATGGCCCGCGCATTTGGGGCAGCGGACCGCGCGGCGGAGCCGAATTGCGCGACAAACAGCTCTACTATATGTCGTGTGCGGAAGGAGTCCGCGTGCTAGGAGGAGGATCAGGGATTGCAAGGCGCATTTGGGGTAGACGACGTACCTCGACTTCAGTTCCAAGTAGCTTCTCCATATTGTCGAATACGAGGACTGTGGGCTTATGCCACACCGCTGCCGCAAACCAGTACGCAAAGAGCGACTTGACCTGGGACACTGGATGCTCGACGTATTTGCCGAGATCAACATACAGTGTGTCTGCGCAAGAGTGTGAGAAGACGAGACACGAGAGACTCTACCGCAAAACCATACATGCATATGCCCGAGGGTCTTCTCGGAGTGTCCGCGCGACGGACTGTACGATCGACGTTTTTCCTGCGCCTGCACGACCTGTAACTAGCAAGGCCGAGACTGCAGATGTACGAAATCAGCATCACAGGCAGAACCCCGGAAGCTTGATAGAGCGAGACGTACCACCAAGAGCGACCGTCCGTTGGCTATGGAGTGCTAGCGTCCGTGTACAGAAGTCTGTACAGCGCGCTAAGATGTCGTCTACGCCGGCTAGAAAGCTTTCTGCGTTTGCCGGTCTTCGCGCCTTCGTTCTGACAACGAGGAGTATATTAGGTTATCGCGGCGGACGGAACGAAAGAACACATACGTCTCTCGGCTTGCACTATTCGCAAAAAGGGCGGAGCGGGATGACTCCTGGCCAGTCGCAGTTATCCTGTCGAATTGATAAGACGGCCGTAGACCTAGGGAAGACTGTGTGCGCACTTAACAAGGCCCCAGGCTTCGTCGTCTGCAGCATTTGAAAGGACGACATGCGAGTCGGGAATGCCGTCGAATATGCCTACTCGAACCGCAACTTTCCCTTTCGCCTTCTCTTGAGCCGTCTTTTCTTTCTCTTTGTCGATGGTATCCGTGGTTCCAGGATGCAATATGCGCGTGAGAGGCGGAGTGGAGGTGGAGGCTGTCGAATCGATGGGATGGACGGGCGGATGGACGGGCCTAAGTATCGCGTGCAGGTAGCTGCGCGGCTTCACGGACGATCCCTTCCCTCGATCGGAGGAATTGGAGAGCAGAGCGTGCGTGCGCCGAGAAACGAGCACCAGTGGCTCCCTCGCCGTGTACCTGAGCACCTCCGCGTCGAGGTCGGCTTCTTTGAGAATATGCGACGGCAGCACTCGTAGGATGTGCGGTGCATACTGTGCACTCTCCTTCTTCTGTTCGGGGTTCGCTGGGACGGGCGCGGAGGCGGAGGCGGACGGTTTCTTGGCGTTCGAAGAGCGCACTTTCGGGGCGACGCTCACTTCGGTGTTGTTACCAAGAAGCAGGGCGCGGTGGGCTTTCGAGGGGGCAGGATCGAGAGATACTACAGTGAGGTGTCAGTAAACGACGTTGGAAATAATATGACAACAGAATGAGGACGAGCGAGCAACGCTAAAGCGTATCGCAACGAGAGTGTACTTACCAATTCGTAGGCGCACCCGTGTCCGCCCCAGTACCCACACGTCGACTTCTTGTCCTGCGCACGCGACTCTGACCTGGGAAAGGAGAGCCTGCTCGAGATGACCAGCATGCGTTTCCTGTCGGGTCATGATTTTTGAGTACGATCTACGAGCAGGGTAGAATGACCATGAAACGCACAATAATTTCCCAGTCATCCGTTGATACTGGCTCAGCACCGACACCGCGAGCGATACCAAGATCATGCAAAAGTCCTATTTCGACCTATAAGCCCAAGTTCAACGCATATTCGCGAACACTTCGAGACGTGGGGACTCACCACGTCGCCCATTACCAAGCCCAGGGCCTGCGCGTACTGCGGGTCCATCTCGACGGTCTCCAGTGCATTCTCCGAGGCACGGCTGAGGTGCGCGAGCGAGGACGACGCGGCCATCCCCGTCCAGCCTACATAGGCCTCCACTTTCCGGGCATCGGCCGTCCGCGCACTCGAGTTGTGGGGAGGGACGCGAATCAGGTGCACAGCTAGACCTTGTGGGCGCTATGATTCGCCTTAGCACAAGGCAAAACGCGGGATTGCAGGAGAAAACACTTACGACGCTGCGCTCGAGAAGTGGCCCGTATATCGATATCGGGAGGTTGACGAGGGATGAACGTAGCGCTGCGTACTCGATACGTGCACGTCGAGGCATGCTGGCTATGGGTTTTGCGAATTCCCTAGCTTGCGTTCTGCACTTTCAGCGTCGCGTCTAGTGCGCGTCGAGTCCTGACGCGTATATCCGCGCTGCGTTGTACGTTCGTTACGCTCGAGTAGACCAGGAGCTCGAGTAGTAGAATCTATAGCTAAGATACGAGAACTTTGTTTCAAGTGCACTAGTACTGTGTCGTCGAAGCGTTGAACGACGAGCGAATTGTTGACCGGTTATACTTCCAGGCTCAAAAAATCACGGTCCAAACGTTCAATAGCGGGGGTGGCGGTGCTGATCTGTAAGTCAGACCTGAAAACCTATGATACATGACGAGAGTCCAATGAAGTCCGCATCTAGTGATTATAAGTACCGTGTGGGTATGCGCGTGAGTGGTATACAGTGCAGTCTTTAAATTGAAGAGATAACGAGAGTGTGGGGATGATAGAAAAAGGAGAAAGAAAAGGAATAAATGAGTGGATGAAAAGCAAATGATGATGCTATCGAGGGCCTCTCGGGACCTTGCGTGATGTTGTTGGCCTCTGCATCTGTTCCCGAGGAGGGAGGGACGCGTCCTCCTTGTGCACCGACGGAAACGCGTCCACGTCGTACGGCACGACGATGATCTGCACGGTCATATCCGCGTCGAAATCGTCATCCTTCTCGTCGAAGTATATCGGCACTTCGACGCTCTCCGAGTCGTTATCGTGCGAGCCTAGAGGCGTGGTAGGGCGGCCCGCGCTCAATGCCTCCTCGCGCTCCGCATCCGCGTCGGTGTCGGCGTTTATGCCGAAGAATATGTCTTGCACGGGCGATACGGATCGCGACCGCGACTTTGACGCGCGAATGGTGTCGTCCGGCGCGAAGCCGGCGAGTTCAGCATTGGAAAGTACCGCAAAGGGTGCGCTGGGTGAGTAATACGGCTGTAAAATCGACTGTCAGATGTGGAAGTCATGCAGGCTAAAGATAGCAACGTACGTCGGAGCATTTGGGTGGAGGGGCAGAGTGAGAGATGGTATGAGTGTAGTGTATATTCCAGGTGAGTCCGTCGAGGTCGGCGAATTCGGTTTTGACAGAGGTGAAGGAGTGGATGAGCGTTTGGCGCTCAGCCTGGAAGAGTTTGTCAGATATGCGAACGAAGAGACAAGGAGAGTCGAGAAGGAAGGTGCAACGACTGATGGTGCAGCGGCAGTAGACAGACTACGGACAACCGTAGTTGCCTGCAGAGCCCTCTTCACCACGAAGCTGTACAGCGCGCAGCGCGTAACACTGGAATAAACGCGTACCTCCGTCATTTTCAAGGCCTGCTTTTCCTCTACCAGCTGCTCCATTTCAATCTGTCTCAGACGGTCGCGTCTGAGCTTGGAGCGTTCGCTGGATCCTGGCCGTATGCCCGCGTTCTCGGATGCGACTGCAGATGAAGCCATGACAAGAGTGGAAAGACAAAAGGACGCGGCACTTGGAGCAGTCAATGCTGGAAGGAGGCCCAAGAAATGGATGGGGGGAGAAGAGTGGGCAGTTTTGGTGGGCAAGAAGCAAAGCAGGAGGTGAAACTAGTTATAGCAAGCGTTGTGTGGACCGCGAGCCACCTCCTCGTCCGTTGTGATTGCGACCGGTTCCGAAACTTCCCAACCAAGACATTCAGTTCTTTGTGCAATTTCGCCGTTGTCGCGCTGGCGAAGAGAAATAAGAGAGACGCAGAACGATGTTCGGGGAAGGTCAAGAGCAGGTCGCCGTCGACAAGTTCAACAGCGAGCTCGGCGCGCATTTTGAGCTCCGCCTGAAACTCGCGTCCGTTCCTGCGGGACGCGTCGAACTCTCTTTTCACTTACCTACCTCCACTATCCTACGCGTCGCCGCCCGTCTTTTTTCGAATCTCGTCCCGCCATGCTTGAAGCAAAACTACAGGAAGCCGCCATCCTCAAAAAGCTCCTAGATGGTACGCAATTATCGACTCTGCGCGCGCGTGTCGCGCTCAAACACGCGGCTTTCTAGCTATCAAAGAACTCGTAACAGACGCCAACTTTGAGTGCAATGAGGAGGGAATAGTGCGTATTCTGACCGTGTAGCGCGTAGATGCCTTCTGAGCCACCCGCAGACACTTCAAGCGATGGACAACTCCCATGTCGCGCTCGTCGCGGTCAAACTCGAGTCTTCGGGGTTCAAGAAATACCGCTGCGACCGACCGATGCCTCTAGGTGTGAACCTCACATCGCTCACAAAGGTCCTCAAATGCGCGAAGGACGACGACGTGGTCACCCTCAAAGCCTCTGACGAGGCGGACGTACTCAACCTCGTATACGAGGCACGAAGTACGCCACGCCGCGTCCCCTCTTATGAACTAGCCGCTGACTTGCTCCCGCGTAGACTCGGATCGCCTGAGCGAATACGACATGAAGTTGATGGACATTGACGCGGACACACTCGGCATACCTGACACCGACTACGACGTACGCGTGACGATGCCCTCGTCCGAATTCACGCGAATCGTGCGCGACTTGTCTCTCCTCGGCGAGTCGGTGCGCATCGAGGTCAGCAAGGACGGCGTCCGCTTCACGTCTGAGGGTGAGGCAGCGAACGGCACCGTCATTCTGAAGCAGACCGAGGGCGCGCGAGAACGGTACGCCGGCTACGGCACGGCGCCACTGACAAAGACCGAGGATGCGGACGATGAGGAGGAGGAAGGCGCATACAAGAAGAAGAAGCCAAAAAAGGAAAAGGTGAAGAAGGAGGGCGGGAGTGATGTGGAGATGAACGGCGAGAAAAGCGATGACGGCGAAGAGGAGTTCAAGCCCCAAAGCGATGATGAGGGGGAGGCGGAGAACGAAGACGACGACGACGACGAGGGAAGCTCGAAGAAGCGCAAAAAGGCACCTGCGAAGGTACGTCGCGTTTCACTGTACGCACAGCTTAGCGCTCAAGTCCACCTCTACACAGAGTGGTAAGCCAGCAAAGCGAGCGAAGAAGTCGGACGATGGAGATAGTGGACCTGAAGGCGGCGTCTCGATCGAGATGAACCAGCCGGTGACGCTGACGTTCTCGCTCAAGTACCTTGTCAACTTTTCGAAGAGTGCGGCCCTCGAGAACACCGTTCAGCTCATGATGAGCAACGACGTGCCATTGCTGGTTAGTACAATTTCTATTTCGTTCTGCTTCATGCTGACCGTTTTTAACAGGTTTCGTACACCTTCGGTCAAGGGCATATCCGGTACTACCTCGCACCCAAAATTGGGGACGACTAGACTATCCGAGTCTACTCGTTCTCCGTGTTTTGTGATATCGCGTCGTCCTGTGTATTTGTCTGTCATCGTCTTCGTTGCATGTTATCCATATTTCGCGGTCCCAATATCTCTACACACAATGTTCAATCGGTTCTGTCCCCCTTCGTGTCGAAGTCCCTCCTCATGCCTCAGAATCTGAGATTTGGCGTAGATCAAGTGTGAATTTTCCCGTTTTCACGCGAAAGCGCATACTTTCGTCCGAATGCGGGGTAACGCGCCTTTTTCATGACCATCATGGCGTGTAAATGCCTCTGGGTATTCTCCCTGGCGTCCGTCGTGTCGGCAGGCGCATTCTCGAATCCACCGAGCGATGCAGTGGACAGCGTCAATCCGTCAGTATCCTCAGCTTCATTTCTTGTGGGCCCGCGTAACGCTAACGTCAATTCACAGTCTCATCGGCAACGGCGGGGACACCCCGAACGGCTCGGGTGGTATGATACCCTCGACCGCGCCGCCCTTCGCAATGACACGCTGGGTCGCACAGACGCGCCAGAACTACGTCTCTGTTCCGCCGTACAATTACACCGATACCGCCATACACGGCTTCCAGGGGACTCACCAGCCGGCCATTTGGATGGGCGAGAGCGGCCAGGCCGTCGTCGTGCCTGGCGCGGGTACGGTCAGGGACAAGTTCGAGGAGCGCGGGATGCGCTTCGACCACGCGAACGAAGTCCTGACGCCGAGCTACTACGACGTCGAAATGGACGCGATCGACGGCGGGTCAATCTTTGCTGAACAAAGCGCCAGTCCGTATCTCAACCTTTACCGCGAAAGTCCTATAAATTTACCGTACTTGGACAGCATCGCGCGTTGGTCACCTGCGCTTTACATACAAAAACACTAGCACGCCGTACGTGCTCGTGCAGGCTTCGCGCGCCTCGACCATCGGCTCGGCGGATCCCTCGAATGTCACCTATCCACATGGCACTGTCACGGTAGATCCGTCTCGTCGCGAAATCTGCGGATCCAACCCAGAGCGGCAAGACTTCATCATCCAGCCCGTATCAACTCCTGCGACGAATTGGAGTGGGTACTTCTGCGCGCGCTTTGACCAGCCGTTCGCGAGTTGGGGCGTAGCTCAGAATGGTACACTGACGAAGGACGCTATCAAGGGTGATGGTGCCCTGCTGTCCGCGTGGGCAACGTTCGAGGCGACTACCGTCGACGTCAGGGTGGGCGTCAGCTTCATCTCAGTGGAGCAGGCGCGCAAGAACTTGGATACCGAAATACCAGACGGGACTAGTCTGGAGGCCACCGCGCACAAAACGCGGACGGCGTGGGCTGAAAAGCTTGATCGCATACAGATCAAGGGCGCCAGCGACGCGGACAAGCAGACATTCTATACCGCCTTCTTTCATACGCTTCAGGTGCGCTTTCAATGTATGCTTCACCGCGCCATGCTGATGTATATGCGTTCAGTATCCATACGAGCAGGATGAAGATGGGGAGTACTACTCGGGGTACGACGATGCTGTGCACGTCGGCCCGTCTTACACTGGTTACTCGAACTGGGTACGTACCAATCTCTACGAATCTCTCTTTGCCACTGCTTTCCTCCGACTGACTTCCTTTGTAGGACACATACCGTGCAGAATGGGCTTGGCTGATATTATTTGCGCCAGAGCGAGTGCCCGGCATGATTACGAGCATGTTGAATGATTACAAAGAGGTAAGTGCACCACTTCTTGGAACATTTTCACTCGTTCGACCATGTATAATAGGGTGGATGGTTACCGATGTGGAAAAACATAGTCGGTGAGCCCAGAGAACGCTTAGTCCGCTGGCTAGCGCTTACGACGTTTTCTGCACAGAGACTAATATCATGGTGAATCTTCATGCATGGCCAGTTTTATGTTGACTCGCTGATCGTACGACTCGACAGGTCGCGACTCACGCCGATTCCCTCGTTGCGCAGGCCGCGCTTGCCGGCATCACGGGTTTCGATATAGAGACTGCCTACGAGGCTGTACGGAAGGACGGCACCGTACCCCCGCAAAATGACAACAGCACTGTGTAAGCTCCTGTAACACTTTCGGTGCATGTGCTGCTAACTAACGGTGCCGTAGATACGCAGACAGGGAGGAAGTGAGAGAGACAGTATTTACTCCGACTAGGAAGTACGAATAACACAATACCATCTACATCAGGGCGTCGACTATGAAGTCCGTGCGGGTCTATCCTCGGTGTACGAGTACTCCGGCTTTGTCGCGAACGACGTGCACTCCGAGTCCGGCTCACGCACGCTCGACTACTCCTACGACGACTGGGCGATCGCGAAGCTCGCAGCCCATCTCAACAAATCCGCGGATGCCGTCTTCTTCGAGAACCGTTCGCTGACCACGGCCTTTTCGCTATTCAATGCGGAAACCGGATTCATGGAGGCGCGCAACAAGGACGGCACGTGGGCGGGCCAGGACGAGGGGTGGACGGAGGGGGACATGTGGGCGTATACGTTCGACGTTGTGCACGATGTCCCTGGGCTGGCGGAGAGAAGGGGCGGGAACGCTAGCTTCGTGAAGTTCTTGGACGAGCATTTTGACGGGGGTGGGTCGAGTCTTTATTGTATGTGTTTACCGCCGTATCGGTGCTGATAAGTCATCACTCGCAGGACACAACGACCATACGAACGAGGTATGCACCTGTGGAACTCCTACGTTACGGACTACAGTGACAGATTCTTTTCTAGCCGTCGCACCATATCCCGTATCTTTATTCCATGGTCGGCGCTGCTTCGAAATCACAAGAACGAGTTCGCGCCATCGCAAAGTCTGACTACAACAACACAGTCAACGGATTGTCTGGCGTGAGTGCAGCACGCACCTACCTCTGAATCAGGTGCTCATCTACGGCTCTAGAATGAGGATTGCGGCCAAATGAGTGCCTGGTATTTGTTCAGCGCGCTCGGTTTCTACCCCGTGGACCCCGTTTCGCTCGAATACGTCGTTGGAACGTGCGTACACCGCGTCATTTGTCCAGTTGTGCCTCATGTACTAACCACCGGTATGAAGGCCGTTCTTCGACAAAATCACCATCGACTTCCCGGGCGTCAAGCGGCCACTCGTCATCACCTCGCCCGGCGGGCCAAGGAAACCCTACGTGAAGTCGCTGTCGCTCAACGGGAACGCGGTCAGTGTGCCCGTAATCACACACGCGGACTTTGCCAGCGGCGGGAAACTCGATTTCGTTATGAGCGCGACACCTGAGGCGTGGGCGTCGAGCACTCTGGTGAGACCAAAAGAAAGTCGACTTGCCGGCCTGGCTTCCTGACTGCGTGCATGCTTTCTTTGTTTCAAGGTAGAAATGTCCCAAAAGCGCCGTTCTGCGGAGCGTGTGGAGTTATAGCAGGAAGGTAATGGAATTGTTCGGGTTGGTTTATTAATCTATACAATATGTGTAGCGGAAATCATGCTGTTGCGGCTTTGATGAGCTCTGGGCGAGTAATCTGCTATGGAATCCTGCGTTCACTGCAATGCGATGGCTCGGGGGTGTATCGGGACGTGCTGGCCCCGCCCAAGGTCGCGGGGTTTGTCATTGATCGGCGCCTAAAATATAATCGTTGAACTTGTAGCGCGTCGAAGCACCCTAACATTATTGAACTGACTACTACTTACATCGAGCACAAATGCCCAAAGCCACTGTTTCTCGACGCTCCAAACCCTCCAATGGACCTGTGTGTGCTGTCTTGGTGTCGGACTGGCATATACTAACAGGACTTTATTCAGCCGCAACTCCCCCGAGGCGTCCCTACGCGACCGCGCGATCCTCGCTACAGAAACAACTGGGAACTGACGCTCGGTAACCTTGATCCTAACTATGTACCGCCCACGGACGAAGAGATAGAGCAGATGTATGGCGGAATGGAGGAGTACAACGCGTGGGCGTTCGCCACGCTCTCTGGACCGGGTGAAACTGTGCCAGTCGTCGGGGTACGTCACCTCCATTCCATACCCTCCGTCAGCTCTTACTCAAACTTGTACACTATCAGAATCGGCCCAATCGTGGTGTTACAAAGGATGTGTACGTCGTCGCCCTCCCCGATTCGCACAAAATCTGCATCCGCCTCTTTCCCGGTGGCTTCGAGGAATTCGGCCAGTACTTCCTCGAGTTCTTCGACCGCAGCGCGCGCAAACCCGTGCGCGCGCCGGCGGGCTGCGAGTTTGTCCCCGGGTTTCGCCCGGGCTCGCTCTGCCTGCCTGGAAAGCTTATCTCGTGGCAACAGACGTTCCGTGTACCTATAGACGGGGACGACACGGAGATGTATGCCGTTCCGGAGGGCACGCTGTGGGAGCTGCAGCGTCCAGGGAAGCCCAATGTGCGCTTTTCTGTACCGATCCGGCCGCAGCCAGATTTTCCCCCGGCTGTTCCCTACGCTGAGTAGATGATCCGCTCTTGTGCGAGCAACTATTACTCTGTTACCTAGGCTCCAGCTGTTTCTGCATGTCCAATGCGAACGCGCGGGCGCTATTTTATGGGGGTCGACCGCTGTCCAATCCTGCTTTTCACGTAAGTACACTGGACTTGACACAACGCAATGAGAGTTCCGAGCTATTCGGTACCTGGATGGCGAATGTGAGTCCCCACCTTAGATGTTAATTTGTTCATTTATCGTCGTTCCTCTGCTTTAGTGTGCTAGCTTTGTTTACGGCGATTCTGGTAGCGGAGCTGACCCGCCGTTGGAGGTATCTGCATACTGCATCCAACGGGATCTCTGTCCCTGGCACGCCAGGCCTCTTCCTCCGTCTCTTCCCGGGCAACTCTCAGAGCTTGGGCAACAAATTCTCCAACGACAGACCCAGTCAGAACACCGTCACATTGCGAGCTCGGCCCTATCCTAGACCGACCCGGATCTTGGCAGGAGACTTGGGGGATCCCTATCGAAGGCGACGATCTTTATTCCATGGTCGGCGCTGCTTCGAAATCGCAAGACCTAAGTCGCGCCATCGCAAAGTCCGACTACAACAACACAGTCAACGGGCTGTCTGGCGTGAGTGCCCCACACACCTACGCTAGTATCACATGCTTATCCACAGTGTCACCAGAACGAGGACTGCGGCCAGATGAGTGCCTGGTATTTGTTCAGCGCTCTCGGTTTCTACCTCGTGGACCCCGTTTCATTCGAATATGTCGTTGGAACGTGCGTGCACCGCGTCATTTATTAAGTTGTGCCTCATCTTTTAACCATCGGTATGAAGACCGTTCTTCGATAAAATCACCATCGACTTCCTGGGCACGAAGCGGCCACTCGTCATCACCTCGCCGGCGGGCCAAAGAAACCCTAGCCAAAGAAACCCTACGTGAAGTCGCTGTCGCTCAATGGGAACGCGGTCAACGTGCCCGTGATCAAACACGCGGACTTTTGCCAGCAGCGGGAGACTAGATTTTGTTATGAACGCGACACCTGAGGCGTGGGCGTCGAGCACTTTGGTGAGACAAACGATCTTATGACCTGGCTTGCTGACTGCGTGCATACTTTTTGATTCAAGACAGAGATGTCCCAAAAACGCCATTTTGCAGAGCGCGTGGAGTTATGGCAGGAAGGTAATGGAATTGTTTGGGTTCGTTTGTTAATCTATACAACGTATGCAATGGAGTTCACACTCTTACGAATTCGATGAACTCTGGGCGAATAATCTGCCACGGACTGCAAATGCAATGCGATCGCTCCAGGGTGTAGTTGTCCACATGCGCTGGGTCCCCGCCCGCGCCCAAGGTCGCTGGGTTTGTCCTGTATCCGAATCGGCGCCTAAAATATAACAATTGTTGTACTTCAAATCTGATGGAATGCGCTCTCCTCTTATGTCCAACTTGAAGCACCCTAACATTGAACTGACCACTACAAATCGAGCACAAATGCCCAAAGCCACCGTTTCTCGACGCTCCAAACGCTCCAATGGACCTGTGTGTGCTGTCTTGGTGTCGGACTGGCATATACTAACAGAACTTCATTCAGCCACAACTCCCTCGAGGCGTCCCCACGCGACCGCGCGATCCTCGCTACAGAAACAACTGGGAACTGACACTCGGTAACCTTTATCCCGACCTTGTGCCACCTACGGACGAAGAGATTGAGCGGCTATTTGGCGGAATGGAGGAATACAACGCGTCCGTGCTGGCCACACTCTCTGGACCGGGTGAAACTATACCAGTCGTCGGGGTACGTCACATCCATTCCATACCCTCCGGCAGCTCTTACTCAAACTTGTACACTATCAGAATCGGCCCAATCGTGGTGTCACAGAGGATGTGCACGTTGTCGCCCTCCCAGATTCACACAAAATCTGCCTCCGCATCTTCCCCGGCGGTTTCCAGGAATTTGGCCAGTACTTCCTCGAGTTCTTCGACCGCAGCGCGCGCAAACCCGTCCGCGCGCCCGCGGGCTGTGAGTTCTACCCCGGATACCGCCCAGGCTCGATGTGCATGCCCGGCAAGCTTATCTCGTGGCAAAAGACGTTCGGTGTGCCTATAGACGGGGACGATACGGAGATGTATGCCGTTCCGGAGGGCACGCTGTGGGAGCTGCAGCGTCCAGGGAAGCCCAATGTGCGCTTTTCTGTACCGATCCGACCGCAGCCCGATTTCCCCCTGGCTGTTCCCTACGTTGAGTAGATGATCCGCTCTTGTGCGAGCAACTATTACTATGTTACCTATGCTCTAGCTGTGTCTGCATGTCCAATGCGAACGTGCCGGCGCTCTAACATGGAGGTCGACCGGTGTCCGATACTACTTCTCACGTGTACCAGACTTGATACAGCGCAATGAGAGTTCCGAGGCCTATGATGCGAATGTGAGTCCCCAACTTTTGTCGATTTGTTTATTTATCGTCTTTCTTTCTGCTTTATTGTGCTGGCTTGGTTTACGGCGATCTCGGTAGCGGAGCTAACCCGCCGTTGTAGGTGTCTTCTTCCAGGGCAACTCTCAGAGCTTTAAGCAGTATCCCATGGAAATTACCGACGACAGACACTCCCGCCTAGTCAGAACACCGTTGCATTGCGAGCTTCGTCCTATCCTGGACCGACCCGGATCTTGGCAGTTCGGACTAGTGGACACTGGCCTGCCCTCCTACTCCTTACTCGCAGGAGATTGGGGCGTCCCTATCGAAGGCGTCGACACCAAAATGTACGCCGTGAAGAAGGGTTCGATGTGGAGCTTGTTTCACAACAACCAACTAGTCTTCAACTTTGTTATACCGGTAGTACAGGCCCAATCCTTCCTTGCAATAGCTGTTCCATTTCCTCCGTACCCTTTTGTTTTGCCGTACGCGTGTCGGGATTCAATGAATTTATATGCCCGAAGTCCTCGAAGCCACTGGGAATTGAGCTTGAGCAGGATTGTCATTTGCAGTGTCGTCATTTGCAGTGTTGACGGTGCAGGTAGTTGACTGCGTTGGAAAGAAAGAAATGACACCTGGAAGTCTAGATATTCGAGCCAGTGGCCACAGCGCCGCACACGACCCATTGATATTCCGGTACATGGAACAGGGAAACAAAGGCCAGAGGGACAACATGAATGCAGACGAGCAGAACAAGCGCCGACTCTACGCAGAGTGCAGGGCCTACGCAACGTAGGGAATAGCCACAGGAAACCTCGCCTGCACTCGGATCGGTATGCTAAAGCGCACATGCGGCTTCCCCGGGCGCCGCAGCTCCCACATCGAGCCCTCGGGGACCGCGTACATCTCCGTGCTGTTCTCCCCGACATCAAAACCCCACGTCTTCTGCCAGGTGACGAGCTTGCCGGGCATGCACAGCGAGCCCGGGCGGTAGTTCGAGATGAACTCACAGGACGCGGGCGCGCGCACAGGCGCGCGCGTGGTAAGGTCGAAGAACTCGATGAAGTACTGGCCGAATTCCTCGAAGCCGCCGGGGAAGACGCGTATGCAGAGATTTTGTGAGTCGGGGAAAGAGACGATATGCACGTCCTCCGTGACGCCGCGGTTCGGCCGGTTCTGTTGTCATGTGTAGAACGTAAATGAGTTGAAGTTGAATATGCAGCGAGCGCGGATATGTAGATGGAAAGTGGCGCACCCCGATGATATTCACAAAGGTCTCTCCCGGACCGGTCATGTTCGAAAGCACCCATGCGTTGTACGCCTGCATACCGCCATAAGACTGTTCTATCTCCTCGTCTGTAGGCGGTTCGTAGGTAGGGTCGGCGTCACCGAGCATCTGCTCCCAGTTGTTTCGGTAACGGGGGTCGCGCGGGCGCATCGGCACGCGGGTGGTCTTCTCGACGAAGCCACCCCACTGCTGATTCGTTAGCGCACGTCAATTCGATGTCTTTATACTACTTACAGGTTCTTTGGAACGTTTAGAGCGTCGAGATACTGTGGCCTTGGGCATGGTGGCGGCCAGGAAAGGCGGGCGTTTGGAAATCGGCAGCGTGGGAGTGTAAAATGGCTGTTTAACGTTCAATTTGTTACGTGTGTCAGTCACCTCGAGGCTCGCGTTCACCCGCCGAGTCGTGCGTCGACTCCCCGCCGAATGAACACTGAATGAACCGAACCGACGGACCGCAATGCCAGTGGTATTGGGACTGAGTTCGTGACATGACTTGACGTAGCAACATAGCACCCGGTGCTCAAGAAGGTCGCGCGCAGTAGGTTCAGATAGCTCAGTGAGTATGTAGTAACTTCAATTGGTATAAGTAGGTATTCAGGATCAAGCAATGTGGCGCCACGCCGGTCCTTGCGACCCAGTATTTGCGCCTATTAGGAACCCAAGGCGCCGGGCCAGCCAGTACGAAGTCAGTGCCAGCTCAGAAGCGCTCAACTCTCACTTCCGCATCTCGAATGCAATCCGGTCACAGTCGTACTCTACATGGACACCGACGGCGGGTCTCCTAGGGCTGGCGTGGGTCCTACTGATCTGCATCACTCAAACATCTCCCCGTCTTGCGCCCGGTCTAGTCAGGGCGCTCTACAAGCTGAACTCCAAGGAAATGTCCTGTACAGCGACACGACTATCTTCACCCGCTCAGGCGTCGACGAAGTCCCCGAACACCAATGCGTCGCTTGTCCCTGCAGTGACACCGAATTGCAGGCATCCAAAACCGAGCCTCGGTCCTTGGTTTCAGTAGCGGACGTCGAGGACTCGAAAGAGGTGGAATACGAGATGGACCCCCACCTGGTGCGTACGGATACGCCCTGCCTCGCGTTGCAGAGTTTTACAGAATACACATATATCTACCCGTCGCAGTATCGCGTACTCGAACACATAGAGACATCCGCCGCATCCGAGCCTCGCACGCACCAGCCCACACTGGCAAGCGAGGGCTGGACGTTTCCACCAGCGGTTCCTGGTCTCACCCCTCCTCGCGCCCTACTGGAGTGGACGCGGAGGCCCGATGCAGTGCAGCAGACGGTAGCGGGCGTGGACGGCCCATTTGTGGACACACTCCCAGTGCGCGCTGTCAACCACCGCGCGGTACACTAAACACTCTCTCTTGATCTTTCTTTCCGAACACTAATCCATCGTACCCACTGCGCATGCAGGGGAATATACAGTTCACGGCATATGAGATCCTGCGCCATGAGATCCTGCGCTCGGTCGGGGCCACGCCGCACGAGGTGTGGCACGACATCGAGTCCTTCATCTGGGTCCTCTGCTATGTCGTCCTCCAGCGCTTGGCCGCCACCCCCTCCGCCTCCCAAAAAGCCGCCGCGCAAACGAACCTGCACGTCTGGTTCGGCGGCTCCGACATCGCGACTAGTAGCTCCGCCGTCCGCGACATCGCACCCAGCAGGACGTCCTCAGGCGGTCCGTTAGACGTGGGGTACTACGGCGGGATGCTCTCCGCGCGCATGGCTGGGCTGTACCGGCGGCTGGCGCTGCTCGTGCGGCGCGGGGAGGCGCTGGAGGCGTGCCCTGTGCATCTGGATCACGATTCTGTTTTGGCTGCGCTGGAGGAGGCGTCTGGGGACGACGTGGATTTGTTTTTAGTCTCGAGCTAGTACTGTTATTTCTACTCCATCACATTGAATAAGTTCATCTTTGTACTTGACCGCTGGGTTTTTTGTGGGTTCTGACAGGGGTTAATCTTGAATTGCGAATAAATAACCCCTGATGGGCAGTAATTTTGCAGCTTTTCACAGATCGCAAGACTCGTAGCACTCCTTGCTTCAACCACCACCATCGCGCCCGCAGCATATTATACAGCAGGAAGATACGACGCGTTGTGTAACCAAAAATCGCACGGCAGACTCCTCGACAAGCCGCTTGATCTATCTACGCGATCTTGTAAGTGCGATCTATGAAATCTAAGCGATCATTTTTTTCTCTCTGACTCGGCGGCGATATTGCAGACTCTGTCTCTTACCTCCTCTCCTTCACAAAAATGGCCCCGTTGACGCACCGTTCAATCAAAGGTATGTCTTGTCGACGACATAATTGACTTGTCGACAGCTAACCTCGTTGACATAGATGGCTGGTTCCGCGAGATCTCCTCGCAGTGGCCGGGCCAGGCGATGACCCTCAAGGTCAACCGTATCTTGCACGTCGAAAAATCGCTCTACCAAGACGTCCTCGTCTTCGAGTCCGAGACCTATGGAAATGTCCTTGTTCTTGACGGTGTGATTCAGGTCACCGAACGCGACGAGTTTTCGTGAGTCCTTTGCGCTTAATCAGTCGTACAATCCTCTAATCGATGCGGCGCTCCAGGTACCAGGAAATGATCGCACACATCCCCCTCGCCAGCCACCCCAACCCCAAGAAGGTGCTCGTCATTGGAGGCGGAGACGGTGGTGTCGTTCGCGAAGTGCTCAAGCACGAGTCCGTCGAGCAGGTCGTGCTGTGCGACATCGATGAGGCCGTCGTCCGCGTTTCGAAGGAGTATCTCCCCCACATGTCCTCGCTGCTCAGCTCGCCCAAGGTGACCGTCTTCATCGGCGACGGCTTCAAATTCCTCGCAGAGAACGAGTCCACCTACGACGTGATCATCACCGACTCCTCCGACCCCGTAGGCCCTGCCGCGTCGCTCTTTTAAAAACCGTACTTCCAGCTCCTGCACGACGCGCTCACACCCGGCGGACACATCTCCACGCAGGGCGAGTGCCTCTGGCTGCACCTCCCCCTCATCTCTGAGCTGCGCAAAACGACGAGCAGCCTCTTCCCCGTCGCCGAGTACGCGTTCACCACCATCCCCACGTACCCTTCCGGCCAGATCGGGTTCGCCGTGTGCTCCAAGGAGGCTGGACGCGACCTCAGCACGCCCCTCCGCACTGTTCCTGGAACCAGGTACTACAACGCGCAGGTGCACAAGGCTGCGTTTGTTCTGCCCGAGTTCGGCCGCGCGCAGCTCGAGGAGGGCAAGAACGTTCTGCCTGTGTTTGGGCGTGAGGCGAAGGCGGCGGCGGCGCTGGCCGCGGGTAAGAAGGTGCGCAAGGTGCTGCTGCTCGGAAGCGGCTTCGTCGCGCGCCCCTGCGCCGAGTACATCGTTCGCGACCCGTCGAACGAGCTCATCATCGGTACGTCTTCCCCGTTCTTCCACTACCTCCTGCACTGACACATCCACAGCCTCCCGAACGCTCGAGAACGCGCAGGCCCTCGGTGCCGATCTGCCCAACACGAGCGCAGTCTCCCTCGACGTCAACGACACCGCCGCGCTCGACGCAGCGATCGCCGCCGTCGACCTCGTGATCTCGCTCATCCCGTACACCTTCCACGCGGCCGTGATCAAGTC